>JBAFWW010023261.1:0-11794 GCA_036873685.1 Agapornis canus
AGCTTCTCTGGGCACCCTGTGCCAGCACCTCAGCACCCTCACAGGGAAGAGCTTATGCCTAAGAGCTCATCTCAATCTCCCCTCTATGAATTTAAAGCCATTCTACCTTGTCCTTTCTCTACATGTCCTTGTAAAAAGTCCCTCTCTATAAACTGCAATGAGGTCTTCCATGAGCCTTCTCTTCTAATGTTGCTCAAATGCTGTCGAATGTTTGGTCCTCATCATGCTGAAACATTAGGGCAACCCAGCATCTGCATCTCTTGCTTCTCAGGTATCATATGATATCAGGTTCATTCAGCCTTGTTTTCCTTCAGGGGATGAGTAAACCCTTTGTGTATTGCCTGCCGCTCATGGCAGGCAAGACTGGAAGCCAATTACATCATTTGAAATCCTCTGGAAGATCCTTCTCATTTAGAGGAATCATTGATGGACCTGTTAAATCGCTTCTCTTGTACCGATGGAGAGATGAAAGGGATCAAAGCTGGAGATCAGTCCCTAATTGGTAATTGCTGCAGCAGCAGCACTAGAAGCAGGGAAAGAGAAGTCAGAAGAGGAGTCGATGAAGCATGTGCTAAATGTGATTTTGAAAAGGAGCTGTAAGACCAGGCTTCTGACAGTGTTTCTGCATCTGACTCACAAAGTTAAAAGGTTTTGCAAGATGGCAAGGTCTGTTCTCTCCAAAAAACCTATTCCTAGAGTATATGGCCTCACTGCATTGCATTCCCCTATATCTGGTCCAAGTAATAGCTCTCCCTGCTCAAATGAGAAGCGCTGTTTATTTACATCCATTGCACACTGCTGTTTGGCAATGTCAGGCTCTGGGATTCAGGGCAACAAAGTGCAATGCATATTGTATTTTATTGGTGATTGAAATAGAGAAAAATGTTTTCCTTTGAATTAGCTGGTCCTGGCAGGTTGCAGGCAGCCAAGCTTGAAGGAAAAGATAAAGTGAATACTCCTTGGACCACATCACTCTTTTAAACATAGCACACCATTAAGTCCAGCTTGGTTTTACATTCGTGCAACATGACTCTTGTTTCAGTTATTTACTTCTGTTTCCCCATAAACGTGGGAATTCATAATCCACGGGTGCCGCCTATCCATTGTACAGTACTGAAACAGCATGTGTTGAACTCTTGAACTGTAAAATGTATTGATTATTGTTTCCTTTAGTAATTTTTATTTACTCACAGGAAGATTGCTCTTTATTACTCTTCTCAGCATTTCCTTTATATATATATTGTTTCTACTGCAAGGCCCAGATTCAGGTCCACAATTAAGCACTTTCCTGCAAAGAGAACAAAAACCCTGTCTGAGCTGCAGTTACTCTGAAAACCTCAACCTGCAAATGCTTGCAAGAGTAAATATAAGCAAGATACTTGTCCTTCACATATGCAAGTGATTGTAGGTCTTAGTCCAACAGGAAATAACAACAGCAGAAGAGAATGGGAAATCCTAAGGGTAAGTTGCTTGTCAATTTTGCCATAACAGTATTGCCAATGACTCTATCAGGGAGCTGTGGAATTGTCTTAAATAAATGGAAGACTTACAGGATGTTGCTGCAAAGGAATGGAGAAATCTGTAAGCCATTGACTGCTTTAATCTCGTTTATTAATGCCCCCTTGTGCTGTGAGAGTGAGAGCCACAGACAAATTGGCAAAGCAGAAACTTGCTTTTGAGCTGGTTTGCCATGATAAGCAGGATATGCTGGCACTTGAAAGGATACCTGTGTGCTCCAGTTTCTGATGCTGCTTCCAGTTTTGGAGTGGAGTAAAAACTATCCCTGCTCTGTTTGCTGAAATGCCAATTAGTGATAGCAACTATGGTAATTGTGCAGAGGACTTAGCCAAGGCTGACCTTGCCTCGTGTTCCCCAGGCCAACAAATACATCAACAAAAGAGTCTATTAGTTAGACTTTCTATTAGTTCAGTCTCAGGAATGAAGTCGCAGACATGAAGCCTGGGTGATGCATACCCATTTCATTAAGAATGCTTTAACAATGATTTCATATTAAAGGATTGTTTAATTTTTACAAACATGGGGAAATGATTAAAAAAAAAAGAATAACCAGACACATCTTTGGCTGGGTTACAAATGTGTAGTTCCCACTGATGTTGACACAGAGTTTAACAATACCTACAACACCACCAAAGCCTATCCTTTGACCTGGTGATGTAACTGATCCCGAAGAACATAAAGTAAAAGCAAGCAAAACCCTCAGATAGATTGTGCAGTTCATCTGGATGTGTTCCATGAGTAAATATTTTGGGATGTTTGCTTTGGCTCAAAGACAGCCATGAAAGAAAAAAACCGTCCACATTCACTGTTGGTATTAAATAAGTGTGATTCCCTTGGGATGACTGTAACACATCATTCTTTTTTTCCCCAGGAATTTAGGTACTGCCCTTATATCAGTAAATGTTCTTTACAAAGAGCTCTATAGGAATTATAGATACCATGCTGCCAGGTCAAAAATGTTATCTTTTACAGGCTTAAGCACCATCAGGCATAAGTAATTATATAAGCAAAGAATCAGAGAATTAGAGAATTCAGGTATGTCAAAACCATGAACCATGACACTTAGACCCCAGAAAAACAGGAAAACAAATAGGAGACAAAGGATACGACATCTTCTCCAAAACAAAGCCTTGGTTTCCATTCATGTTTACTTATAAGAACGTATCTCACTGAATATCATGGCTCTGCAAATTAAGATTCCAGCTTAATTTAGTTTGTTAGCACTAACTAAGTCCACATGAATAGCATGGATGCTGACTTGGATCACAGAAGGAATTGAATAAACTGGACACTGAGCCAAATTGACTTGTAACCAGGCCACAGCTTGAAAAAGAGTCATACAGTCCTAAAAATGCAAACATATGCTGTATTTTATAGGATCAATCACAGTTATTACCTTTAATTAATGATCCTGTTCCATCTCTGACCAATGTTTATAAATCTGGCAGACTTGAGAGTCATGGCGATGAACTGACATATGTGAAGAAACCCTAGCTTCTGGCCAGATTTGTGCCTGGGATAAATGGTGTTTGTCTGCCTGCCAAAAGCCATTAACTCACACTCACTTGCATACACACAACCAGCCACGAATATAGTCTCAACACTCAGGAAAAAACAGATTTAGAGATTGTCTGTCTGCAGAAATAATCCCAAGCAGCTCTTGCAGAACAGCTAATTCTCCAGGGCTCTCTCCTCCCACTCTATGGATGCCCTCGCTCCAATAGCTCCTCAAGCTCACTTGGGAAGTGCATGATGCTAAGCTGCACAAAGACACTTCAAGTGCAGCGTTAAAGTATCTAAACTGGGAGTTACTGAGGAATCATTATCATGCTTGAAACTGAAACCCCACCCTTGTTCCATGCTCACTCCCTTGTATACACCAGCTCTTCTTATTAAAAACCATAGCTCCAAGCTAGGAAAAAAAAAAAAGACACATTATTCCAGAACAAGGAGCTCAATTTATTTTATATGGACTTTTGACAGATATTAAGAGCAATGTTTTCAAAACCATTAGTTTATGTTCCTTCCATTTCTCAAAGAAAATAGGTAGTCGAAGAAAAAGCAAAGATGGGCTCCTCCACTTACCTCAAGTTGATCCAGAAGCTGTATGGCTGTGCCAGTTCACAGCTTCCTCCAGTACCTGAGCCCAGCCAGAAGTTCAGGTAGGCTTAGATAAGATAAGCTTTGTGCCTGAAGTCAGGATTTCAGCGTTTGTATGTGTGTTCAACAAACAGGCCTCCTTTTGCACTTGCCACAGTCAAAGAGACCCATATCAAATGGCTGCAGAGTAACGTGTTCTACAGACACAAGATGAAAATGGTATTAATGTCTTTTGTTTCATGACTGTTTTTTAGATCCACTTTTGTGGTTATTCTAGTACCTCCACAGAAACTGGTTACCAGGTTCCTAGTAAATGGGGATTCAACACATCACAAACTCCAACAACTTCCAGTTTATTTCAGTTAGACCTAATTTTATGTCCATCTTATTTTCCTTCTTGCATTTGATCCTATAAAGAGGATTTGTCATCCTTTACATTTTTAGCAGTGAAGGAATCCTTTCCAATGGTCTGTGAGGATATTCTGTGGGTATTCATGCTGCAATGAGCCTTCTTTCCTACCAGCTGTTATTCCCAGTCCCAATCTCTAAACAAGGAGGTGCAGCAGCACTCATTTGTGCTCTGCATTTTATTCCCAACATTTAGGATTTCCCAGCCTGACACACTCATAGCAGTAAGAGGGAGGATAAGGACCAGGAAAACCTGTAATGTTTCCACTGCCAGATTTATGGAAAGAAAATAGCACATGACCTTTATGATGCTGTCATTATGAGCCACTTTTCAGGACAGCTTCAAGAGAATATCTGAACAGTTCTTTGCTTTTCTGCCTGAAAATGAAACACTACCAAATTTCTAGTCTTCAAAGTAGACAAGTAAAGTAAATTCACTTTATCCAAAGGCCATCAGGCAGGACATAAGCACAGTGCCTTCAGCTAAATGAGTTCCCCAAGTAAAATGAATACTCCTAGTACCAATGAATCACACCACCAGATTTGCCACTTGGCATTTAGCATTTAGATATAAGGCTTTAGCTGCTCTCTTATTAAGCAGAGATTTTTCCCTATAGAAAGCCACCTTGAAATAACTGAGGGAAAATTGCTATAAGCCAGAAAAGAACAAATAAAGGACTAAAGGGAAGGTGAAATATCATTTTGGCATAAACATCAGCACCCAGCACAGCATCTGGCTATTCTGACAATGGGGCCACTTTGGGAAAGGTTGGTTGAAATGATTATGGACAAGTTCCTAATGACATGAAAGGTGGTATCTTTTACTGCAGCTCTTCCATGCAAATCCCAAGGAGGGCCACTCTTACATCATCTGATTTCAATCAGGCTATTGGACTATGCATGCCAGTTAAATCTGCTCTCTGTCAGTAACCTGTGGAATTGGATATATCCATATATACTGAGAATGGCTTCCAAACCTGATTTTTATTATAGCACATCCACTGACAAGATCTTGCAATGGCCACTTACTGCATTTTCATAGGTATGACTTTGAGCAAACCCTATGTTCTTAAAATACTAATCCTTAAAAGTAGTTCCCAAACAACCTCAAAAAGACCCTCAGTCTCTTAGGAATTAAAACACTGAAGTGAGTTCACTGAGGAAGGCTGGGACCAGGAGCAGGACTGCCCTGGTAATATTTGCTTTCCTTCTCTTACCCATGCAGGTATAAACCACCCTGCTCCTGAATTCCTGCTTGTTTTCACAGCTCTAAGGCTGATACCTATGAAAATATATTGCTTATAGAGTTCACAGTGTAGGCCTTCTCCAGGTTGAATTGAATCTGATTTCATATATATTACTGCTGACTATAGTGTCTCATGAATATGTTTGCACATTTACCAAAGGCATGAAAGCAGATCAGATGGACTATTAGATTTAAACATAAAGAAATATATTAATTGTTACCAACACCTCTCCAGTGGGATGGAATAGATTACATATACTTATTTATTTTCACTAATATACCCACTCAAGGAAAAGACCAGTCTATGGGATGCAGCTGCAGTGAAAAGGTTAAGGAGTATTTAACGTTTCTAAGCTACTTTTGGCTTAAGCTTTCTGCACTTCTCATCTCCAAGACCTAAATGCAGACCTATACTTTACCTCAAGAGCTGCAGAAATACTGTAACAACCTTGTTCCCCAGACAGCTGTCTAAAGTCTCCTTTTCTAGCTCCTTCTTAGACCAGGCAAACTCTGAAGGCTGCAGGCTACCTTTAAAGGCAGGTGTTGACCTCCCAATGGTGTTTTCCCACAGCCAAACTCACTGGAGGTCATGGAGTCTTCTGAGATGAGGGTGAAGTAATTTTAAGGTCTAAAGATTGACAGAAATTGAACAAAGGATCCAGTTCTGCAATGATGCATGTCATTGAAAATAACACAAACAAAAATCATCCTGAGGCTGTGTTTTAATAGTGATAATGGTTAGACTGTTGACTTAAGCAGTGGGAAGTCAAAGGGCAGCCTGATTATGTACATGAAGCATGTATAACACCCCAGATTGATCCAGGCTGGTTGTTGCTCCACGTAGACTATTTCTGGGGTTATCTTCTTGAGTTTACTGGCACCAGCCTGACACATTTGGGGATCCCCTAAACTCTGCTTCCAGCAAGTCTGCACAGCAGGTTTCAAAGCAAGTTTGATTCTGCAGCATTCCTTTGTTTTGGTGCTTTTGGAGATACCCTCAGGCAAATGATTGCCTTGTCTGCTTCCCAAGTAACTCTGAAATGTAGCTGACAGCCATCTTTTTCTGTCTCACTCCTCCTCCTTCGCGGCATTTTTCAAAGCTTTGTGCAGATACTGACTGATTGACTAATGGAAAAACGAACAGAGGCATTTAGGTACCACTTAAACTATGCACTAAACTTCAACCATGTGCTTAAAGCCTTCCTCAATAGCAGACCTTTCAGAAGTAAATAGAGAGGAAAAATAGCCCTAAGGTTTCAAGTTGCCCATGTGCAATTAACGGCATCTCTTCATGTGTTTATTTCAGGACTGTGTTTTAAGGATGTATTTTTGTTTGCTTTTTTTCACAGTTCAAAACATGTACTGCAAAACATAGACACAGCCTAAAGGCTTTAGAATGCGCTGGCTTTAGCTTGTACTCAAGAAGCTGACAATGTGACACATGGGGACTGCTCCCTGTGGCAAGCAAGGCAGAACAGCCGACAGCTAGAGATCTTTTACCACCACCTTGCTCAGCCCCTCTGGCCTGAGGAACCAAGGACCTAATCCACAACAGCCATCACCAGCTAAAGGGGAGGACTGGATTAGATTCTAACCATAGATAAGCTGTATAGAAACAAGGCCCATGACTGGGACCTCTCTCCTGTCCCACTAACAGTGCTCATGGAGTTATGCTGAGGCTATCTGCAGAATTAATAGGTTTTAGATTTGGCTTCACCAAGGCTTTAAATAAGGAAACACTTCCACAGCTATGTAAAGGAAAAGTATTCTATGGCTATTATCTGCCTTAAGAACAATATTAATATTTTTAATTGGAAATCATGGCTGATCTATGTAAGATGCCTTGAGGAGCTTGCTAGAAAATACACTATAAGTTGTGCCATACTGTCCAGCTTCTGGAAATTGACTGGCTACTGCTATTTGAAAGCCTGGCAAAGCATGTCCAATGACAACTGCCTGGCTTTATGCATAGGTGAGTGGTATCTAAAAGAGACCATATCTTTTTAGGAGAGGAGTCAAATCATCCAACTTACTTCAATTAACTATAGGAAGGTCAAGCCCTCATAACTTGGAGTTTGGCCTTACAGGGCTCTTGCCTGGATCCCTGCTCCAGGATGGGATCCCAGGTGTCCCATAGGCACCTACAAGTCTCAGTCAAAAAAGTCTTGTCATGGATAGCATTGGCCTGGCTGTAGCAGATACCTACCCTGTCCCTCAGGCCATTCCTGCATGAAGGAATGAGTGATCCAGACTGTTTTCTCCTCCTTAGACCCCATGGAAAGGCTCCAGAGATGTGTCAGTAACTAGGGGGGGACAAATCACAGCAGGCTTGCTTCTCTCATCCCTTTTTCTTCATTTTAGTTTCCTTTTGTCTCTCCTATAATACCTAAGGAGGGAGCATTCAGATCAGTGGGGCATTGTGTTTTCCAGCACCAATACTAGTGTGTGTTCTCTGTAAAAGCCCCGCAGCTGCTGAGCATCAGCCGCCTGACCCTCCTGGCATATCTGTTGCTAAACACACCATACATATACCCCAGCTGATTGATACCCTGTGACAGAGCAGGGCAGGAAAGCTGGATGTGTGGGGGCTCACAGACGGATAGTTTTGTTACTTTAATTTGCTCAGTGACAGTTTTCAGAGGCCATACACCACCAAATGTCTCTTTCTGCAATAGTTGGAAGAGTCAAAAGTGAAAACCTTCTCAATTTTTACAACCTTGCCTCTGTGGCAGGCTAAGTCATTTCAGAGACTTCCTGGGCAATTTGTCTGGGATCAGGCTATTTCCCCAAGCATCTAGAAAAATCAAAGTTTTTTCGTTGTTGTTCAGCAGGTTCACAAACAACACGAGAAAAGCCACCTGGAAAACACCTAATGCTAAGCAAAGAAGCTGCAAAATAAGACAGCTCGAAGTGGAAAACCATAGAAAGGAAAACACTCACAATACCATTGTCAGCTACAACCATTCCCTGACCTCAATATTTTTATTTCAGTCTTCAAAGCTCTGATACCTTCATTTTCATTTCACAGCACCAACAGTTTATTTGTGCTTCTTTCTGATCACTGACCAATATGTTAAAGCATCCCTGTATAACTTGTCTGTATAGGCATCAATATGGTTGTCAAGAGGGGCAAAGCAATATCTTGGTCAAACAAAGGAAGCTAGATTATGTCACTTCTGATCATTTCAGTTGATTCTAATAATCACTCCAAGTAATGAGTCTTTATACCACTTTAGTTTTGGAACAAGTCTTTAAACTTGAATTTGTCATTAAAGCACTGAATCTGAAGTGCTTACTTGGATTAAACTTGGGTAAGTTTTGGTCAATACCGGAAGGGTTACCAGCCACACTTCACATCTCTACCTCCCAGAAGCCACAGCTGGATTCTGTGTCACCAGTTTTACAGTATCTAGCCAGACCAATGCTGTCTTAAAGCAAAAAGGAAGCATTATGCAAAGCTTTCCATGGCTTTACCAGCAAACCCTTTCCTCAGTTTCACTCACAAAGAACTTTAAGAACAAACTTAACTTTTCTAAACAAAAATAATTTCATCATTTTGTGTGGCATTAACACCCTGCTATTTCTATATGTTATCTATATTTTTCTTGTTGACATTCAACCAATTCAGAGCTAAAAATCCATCCTGCACTTTTTCTGGGGTCGTAAATCATAAAAAGGTTATATTTTATGAAAGCTGAAGCTGAGAAGTAAACAGCATATTTGTATCAAAAGAGTTTCATCTATTAAGCAGCAATGACAGGGCCCTCTGGGCCAAAATCTAGTTTTCTTACTTAAAAAGCTTAGTTCCTTTGTAGACTCCTGCAGGGACCTATAACAGTTGGAATTGGGTTTTTTATGCCTTTGAGGCCTCCAAATGAATGTTACAGTTTTCCATTATTTTCTCTTTTCTTTTGAGAGAACGAGGCTACCTGCTTATTGCCTAAAACCTACACCCTGTGATTGTTCTGTTGTAAAATCTGTCTTCCAGCCAGTAGCCTCACATGTGATCAGGCATCCTTAGTGTTGCCTTTTCATTTCACCTGATGAAGGGTAAAATACATGAGACGAGAACTGCAGCATGCAATTGTGTCCGTTCAAGATTTCATGCTAAACTTTGTGCACTTCAAGATTTCTGATATTAACTTTGAAGAGCAGAAACCTACAATGATGTACATATGTCCAGTCTGTACCCTGCAAATAAGTACATATGTTCACTCTATACCCTGCAAATATGTACATATTATCACTCTATACTTGAAAATATGCATGGTTTGATTGAGATACATGTCAGTGGTTGCAAAGGAAGCTCGAGTGTCTGGGAGCTAGTAACTCAGATGGGATCATTCCTTTTCCATTCTCTGCTACCTTCTCTGTGACCTTACCTCGGAGGCAGATGCTTGGTCATTTCTCTCTAGCTACTGAGAGCTGGGCACCTCAGTACCTTGGAGGTTTTATATCTCTGTCTCCCACTTCTAAGATACCTATCCATTGCATCTGAAGCCGTGAGGATAAACATATTAGGTCTGTGTGGTACCATGGTGTTGGGAGTCACCAAAGTAATGCCAGCAGTTTCCAAAGGATTGTTCGGAGTATAAAGCATTAAACACATGAGAATCGGTCTTTGGGGATCAGGACCTGCGTTAACTTTCACCATTCTCACCTAGCAAACAGCCTATATTCAAACCAGGGCATATTCCTCCCAGGTACAACCCAGCCAATCTCAAATCACACCAAGGCTGAATTTAGCTCTGCACCGACCATGATCTGCTTTACCAGATCCCCAGCACGGCTGGCTGTATCTGTGAAATGAAGACATCAGTCTGCATCTCTCTTCTCATTAAAATGTTGCTATTAGCCCACCTTCAGCAATTAGAAGATGACAGACCTGACCCTTTTTGAATGGTATAATTTCCAGCCGTGAATATCTATATCTTACACTCTGATTGCATCACAAGCAGGAGCTCAGAGTCAGCAAATTCACCACCTCTAAACTAGTAGAATAATCACTAACAATTAACAAAATGATATATCTAAGTCACAGTAATCTTTTTAGCCACTTTGAACATATATTTGTTCTTTTGATGTCCTGTGTGAATAGGAGTGCTTTATCTGACTGATGATGGGCTAAACAATGGTTCAGAGTTGTAATATGGAACTCAATTTGCTGGAACTATCATCTGAAAGGCCTGGACAATTTATTGAACACTGCAGATGAAAGAAAGGGGAAAAAAAATTTAAAAACTGACCACTTCTAAAATGAAGAAAATAGAGCAGTAAAGGGTATTATAATATACTTTAATCTTCCTTAATGTAGAAAAATATGAAATGCCATTAAAGCCTCCTTTGAAATGGATGTGTCCGCATGGCTTGAGCACCAAAATCTAGTTAATGAATCTATTGTTAAAGCAAATAAACAGGAAAGCAGCAGAGAAGGAGTGATGCCTGCTTTATACTGACTAATTCAGAAGATGAAAGCAGAGAAAAATTAAAGTTAAATTCATATAAATATTACAGCCAAGGAGAATAGTTGCAGGTGATAATAAAAAGGGGAGGGGGGGGAAGAGAGAGAGAAAAGGGAAAGCATGGATTTTCATTCAATTCGCAAGTCACAACCAGGAGACATTTTTTGTATAAGAGCAAAGTCAGGCAAGATGAAAGCTTTTCAAGGGGCACAATAATTAACATTTTAAAAGGTTTTAGCAATAAAATAATGATTCCACAATAACAGCAATTTAATCATTTTATTTGAGAAATTAAATTGATTGCTAGTGTTCATTTGTAAGAAGTGGCATTTACTGCAATTGCAAGAAGTTATCAAATCATGTTTCCATTTTAATAGTTGGGGGTTTTAATACATAGTCAGCATTCAGATGGAAAAGGGACATCGCCATCATTTGTCTGCCTAAATGATCGTGCCTGGTGCTGCACTGTTCATGCACATGCCCATGTTTATGGTATTAATAAATACTGCTAATAAATGTCAGGAAAGAACAAGGCAGAGTGGGGTGATGCCACTCTGGGCAGAGTGGAAGTACCCTTGGTATCAGCAGCCTTTAGCAGCAGAGCAGTGATTTCATCCAGAAGTCACACAGATATTGAGATACACACAGGGCTGGCCAGGCTTCCACTGTGACACTCCAGTAAGGGAGCTAGAGCACCTCTTGTATGAAGAAACCTGGGGCTGTTCAGCCTGGAGAAGAAAAGCTGCATGGAGACCTCAGAGCAGCTTCCAGTATCTGAAGGGGCCTACAAGGATGCCAGAGAGGGACAATTCAACAGGGACTGTAGTGGTATGACAATGGGTGATGGGTTCAAACTGAAACAGGAAAGATTCAGGTTAGATATAAGGAAGAAGTTCTTTACTGTTAGTGTGGTGAGGCACTGGAAGAGGCTACCCAAGGAAGCTGTGAATGCTCCATCCTTGGCAGTGTTCAAAGCCAGGTTGGATGACACTTGGAGCAACTTGTTCTAGTGGAAGGTGTCCCTGCCCATGGCAGGGGGATGGAACTGGATGAGCTTTAA
>JBAFWW010023265.1:0-15656 GCA_036873685.1 Agapornis canus
TCTTAAGGTCCTTTCCAACCCTAACTATTCTATGATTCTATTCTATGATTCTATGAAGAACATGGCATACTGAGTTCATGAGAGCAATTCAGGCCACATGCTACCCATGACTGTTAGGCCATGGGGGCCAGGGTCTGCCAGCCTGATAGGAGGTTTCTGAACTGTTGCTACAAGTCATATAAGATGCTGTAGGAATGTAGTAAGATTCTTAAGCGTCTGTGTTCTGCATGTCATCTGGGACCAAAACAGCTGTTCCTACCTGTGTACTGTGCCTGGGTGCTGGCAAAGACCAAAAGGAGCTGTAGTCTGTAACTTCAACCAAACTCAGGAGAGGTTTGATTTAGGTATTCTGTGCCATGTAATGTTATAGATTTGCGCATGGGAGGGTGTTCTATATTCGCACAGGGATTTGGACAAGAGCCAGAGATGAGTTTGCACATGACTTACATTTAGCGTTAGGGATGTGACTTGCAGCCTACAAGGCGAGGTGTTGTTTGCACATAACTGGGTCTGTATTGTCCGTGCAGCTGAGCAGAAACAAATGATTGTGCATTTGCTTGCAAACATTAACCCTGCAGAGCAGGGAGGCTCCTTCCACCAGAGCTGGATCTGTGGCAGCAACTACGGACTCCTGAAAAGCACAGCAAGGTTCAAACGTGTGCGACATAACTAGCATCATGATAATGAACGTTTTCCCACTGGGAATACAGCCAAAGGATGCTTCTTGCTGTCTCCAGAGAGCTGTCAGCCCTTCTCTCTGTGCCTCCTCCACAGACTTTGTTTTCTTTAAGCAGGGAAATAAAATGCATCTTATCCTTGCTTTTTATCATAGGCATCAGATAAAGACCTAGGTGCTTCCCGAGTACAGCAACAACACAGAATCATAGACTGGTTTGGGCTAGAAAGGACCTTCAGATCAATCCAGTTCCAGCCCCCTAGGAGTCTATGTCTCTATGAAAAGATCTGGATTTTTATTTTTATTTTTTAAGTTAAGCTCATCACATTTGGAAGCCTGTTTGGGAAAGCAGGCAGTGGGTAAGGAGATTCCAGTCTTCCTGCATACTTTCCTAAAGGCGTTTATGATAACAGGAGCTTTGAAATGGTGAATATCAGAGGAGTGCAAGAAGAGACACTTCAAGCTTTGCAAGAATGAGCATCTTAACTAATCCAATGTTCTCAGGTTTTCAGGGAAAGAAGACAGGAAAGTCCATATTCCCATAGGAATAAACAGTCCCAAATTCTGTTTTCCCCCTTTCCAGACCTTTGTGGAAGGTCTTCTTGTGAATAGAAGACAAGTCATTTATGAGAAAGGGGCCTTTGACTAAAGTGACTTCCCAAGGAAGCAGGAGTTAGAGCTACAAACTCCTCTGGAATCAGAGAGACCTACGACCCTTTCTTTGCATGTTTTGCCTAAAGTTCTTGTGTAAGAGTCAGTAGAATCACTTCCCTCCCTTCCAGCTTGGCCTGGCTGTGCTGGGTGTGATGGGATCGCCACGGAATGGTGAGGAAATCTACATTGGAAGTAGGTACCTCTTCAAAAGTTAGTGTTATCATGGAGCTTGTCTCAGGTCAGGCTGCGATACGTCGAGCATTCCTGGCACCCTGGGAGCTTGGCAATCCCAGACACAAGGATGGATGAGGTGAGGTGACTGCTGCATCTGGTAGCTTTGGATGATAGATCTGAACCATTCCTGACCCGAACGCTGCAATTCGCCGGGTCCGTTATAGGCAGGAGATGGTCTGAGTACGGCTCCTAGTGGTTAAAAGCACCCATGACAGGTTCTATAGGAGGTTTGCGGGCGTTCTTGGAGTACTGGATGAGTAGCTCTTCCCTCTCTCTGGAATTATCCACTGCAATCTTCTTTCCTTTCTTAGATTTGGTTTTTCATCCTTGCTTGGAATGTCACTGCAGTGAGAAGGATGGCAACTGTGAGGAAAGGGATGCAAACACAGAAAGGATGGATAGTGCCCTCACTCCTATCCGTCACAGGGTATTTTAGGCAAACTCTTTTGCCTTTTCTACCTGTCTCTCCATTTGTTCACTACTGTGCATGTTGCATGTTGGGATTTTAGTCACAGAACATGATCCCATTGTGAGTGAAGCAATTAAAACAGGAAATGAAAAGGTAAACCTGTCCCAAACTGCTTTGGAGATGCAGGACAAGAAACAACAGATGGGTACAGTCACAGAGGGGAATTTCAGGCAGCAGCAAAGTGATACAGCTCGATGTGATAGGCAGGCAGTGCAGGCCATCAGCTGTTGCCAAGGCTTCTGTATTGTAGCAAGAAATATTAATGACAGATTTGAGAAAAGCTAATGAGAGGGTTGAGTAAATATTGTTGTAAGCCCAAAGCATGAAATTGGCTGTTTGAACATCTAACAGTAGCTAACGCCTGTAGTAAGCATGACACCCATGAATTTGTAATGGAGGTTATGAAGGTTAATTCATGAGCATGCCTAAGTGTGTTTAAACACCACTGAAGAGTACTGATAAATTAATGATTTCAGGGAAAAGTCTTGGAATCATTTTAAATAAAGGCAGCATGATTTAAAAGTTAGGGACTCTTCATGAGGGACTGTAGTGGCAATGGGTTCAAACTGAACCAGGGGAAGTTCAGGTTAGATACAAGGCAGACGTTCTTTCCTGTGAGGGTGCTGAGGCACTGGAATGGGCTGCCCAGAGAAGCTGTGGCTGCCTCCTCCCTGGCAGTTGTCAAGGCCAGGTTGGACAGAGCCTTGGGTGACATGGCTTAGTGTGAGGTGTCCCTGCCCATGGCAGGGGGTTGGAACTGGATGATCTTAAGGTCCTTTCCAAAACTAACTATTCTATCATTCTATGAGGCTGAGCTTGGTATGCAGCATCGGCAAGATGTTTGCCCATGGTGCAACTAAGGCCAGACCGTCCCGGGGCAGTTCTACCTCACTGTTGTGGAAATTCAGCTCCACTTTTTGCTTGAAAACCTCATGAGTAGATTTTTCTTCGGTAAGTAAACCAGCACATGTAAAATCCAGCATCTGATTATTTTCAGTGCCCACAATTTCCATGCTTAATGGTAAAAGAATATGCTAAAACTTACCTATTTCAAGACTTATGTACTCAGTATGTCTACCCTGAACGGGCACAACGACACTGTGCATCTCAGTTAGTTATTTTCTCAGCTAGAGTTCACAGTTGAAGGGTCTATTATCTATTAAGCAGCAGCAGCATCTATTAAGCAGCAGCATCCCCATAAAATGCCAAGTAATAAAATGGCTGGTTAAAGCAGGTGAACAACATAGTTCATGCCGTTTTTATTGCCTAACCTGAGACATCACATAGGTGAGTTTACTCCTATTCTCATACACAGACATCTCACACACTGGAAGCAGGCAACCAAAATCCCCACACCATAATGCCACATGCTAAAGCCCTCTCTTGACTCATGCAAACTCGAGGCACCAATCTCCGGCACAGTGAAGGACACTGCTCCTACAGCACATGCACCACACTTAGAAGTTCATTGAAAAGCCTCAGGTACTTCATAGAGCGAGAATAAGAAGTGATACAAATAAATAGGTTGTTCAGCTTCTTGTACAAGTTATTAAAGAGCACCAGTTGCAGACAGAAGTAGTATCATGCTTTTTTAGCCTGCATATCATTGCAATAACACCTGCCATTGCCAACAAAATAAAGCTAAAGAAATAAAGAAACCTGAGAAAGTATCAGAGCTGGAAAGCTGTTTTAGACAAAGAATGAATGTGGTTAAGAGGGTATAAAAGGGGGAAAATCCACTAATTTAAGCAAAACCTTTGTTCCAGAAACATGACAGTGATACTGCCTAAAGGATATTGTAAAAATACTGGAAAAAGCCCTGGTGAGACAGGAAGTTTAAACACAGCTAATCTACCGATTACTGCCGTAACACAGGAAGCAAGCATGCTACCAGAGAGATGACAAAACCAGAGATGATTTTGGGTGTTTACTTATTCCCAGACATAGCTAAACCCAGTGCTAAGGATCTCAGGTTAAGCACATCAGTCTGACCATTACAGGTTTTTTGCTTGGGGAAAAAAAAAACCCTACAGCAATTGACTTTACAAGTAATAATCCTCCAACAGAACTTCCTTTGCAACAAGCTGTCAAGAGTTACTGACCCTTTCCACACACTCACCTTTGGAAATGCCATTTCCTGTTACAAAGTGATGTCCTGATCCTGCAAGCCTCTGCTCACACGCTCTGGTTTGGTAAGCAGGGCTGCAAGTTATGCTGGTAAGCAGACACCAGAGGCTTTGGGATGCAGTGCTCACCAACTGGACTTCCTGCTTGGAGCCTGCAGTGCTAAGGTAAATAATCACAGCACCACACTGACAGATGTGTCAGGAATATGAGGTATTGGCTAGATTTACTACAGTCCTGAATAACCCAGTTGTAGTTTTCCACTCTCCTAGCAAGTAACACAACGATGTGAGCTGTGTTACAATGCCAATATGTACCCAACTGCAATGCTTAAACTTCCAATTCTTTGAATCCATGTATATTGTACTGGCTTCTTGCATGAGATTTTGAGCCCTTTTGGTCTAATTATGCTGGCTCCACAACTATCTGCAGGAAGAGGTCTGACTTGACCCTAACAAAGTCTCAACTGCCTTATAGTCTATCTGGCCAAAGGACATAAAACACAGTTGTCATCATGATCCTGGCAGGACAAGGATAATCAGTGGTCAGTCTCAGAAGACATGGCAATCGGGCACTCTTTTGTGTCTAACTTCCTCCAGCCTTGCAGTTTGTCCTTGTAAAGCTCTTGCTGTTCATGAGCTAATGCATCTATGTTTGAACAAACTCAGTACAGGAACTGCTTCCACACACTCGATAACGTCTTCTGCTTACACTTCTGCCAGATCATCAGAACCACCATTTATTGCCATATTCCTTAAGGCAAGAAGGAATGCAGGTATACAAATCACTGAAAATATAATACAAAAGATTCGACACATAGTCTTTAAAGGCATAACCAAATACTACAATAAAATACTGGAACTGATTCCAGTATTTCATAGTCTCCTAAATCCAAAGGGAGTTTTTCTTTGTCTGATATATTTTTAACTCCTGAGAGATATAAACTGCACAAGTAAAGCTTACGGCCATGTCTAAACACCATTTATCCAATGAAAAATGCCACAGTGGTTGTGGTCATAGGCAGCACATGGTGCAATCGTACCTAGCCTGTAATAAAAGACATCACATCTGGGGGACTAAAGATTAATGGTTTTCAGTAGTTGACAGAGTTACTCTTAAACTATCTACATTTGGTATTTTATAAACTTCATTTGCCTTTCCTGTATTTCTCTACCATTATAGGGGTGAGAGAGATACTCTCTTTTAAAACAAAACTACAAAGGAAAAGAACACCACAAATTTCAAGTTCTCCTCAATGTCTTTTCCTACCAGGCAGAGGACTCTCTGCATAAAGACTTAATAAACTCCCAACTCTGACAACACCATCCAGCACAGGTTCTGCACTGTTTGGTGCACAGTCCCTTCCACTGCAGCTAGCACTCAATATTCAGCTCTATCAGTTCCTTAGACTGATGAAATGCTTCTGGGTTTGACCCCTTTACACAAACATGTCAGTAAAATCACTGAGACAGCAGTGGAGGAAATCTACATTTAAATCACCACACAAACAGTTCCTGCCCATGCTGGTCCTCTCTGAAACGCATCTACCACCTTGCTTAAAACATGTTGTAGACAGCAGGCCTAATGATGTCTGATGAGACTTGGTCACCCGGCCTAGCTACCATGAAAGCACCTTGGGCATCACACCTCAAGGCAGGAATGGGTCAATGGATATAAGGCCTTTCAAAAGCACCAAGATAAAGCAAATGAAGAGCATTATCAATAGAGGTACAAAAGGATGAAATATTGTAAAGGAGACCACTTTGTTCATGAGGGTCCCAAAACACAATTCTGCCAAAACTACTTAGTTAAATATCTCTGGATTGGTTTCAAAGTACTGTTTTACCACAGTATTATAAAAAACAGCACTATTTGAGCACTATTCTGTGCTAAAAGAGCACATTAAATGCCCAAAAGTGGGGGAGGGAGGGACCAAAACATACAAACAAAACCCCAAACCCTCAACTTTTTCCCATTTTCAGTAACCCAACCCATCTTTACCCTTAAGAGAGCTGTGGAAAAATAACAACCACAGGAGCTAAAATGACATGGGCTTTATTGTAAAATGGCTTCATGATTTCAAACCCATGGGAAGAAAGGGACCTATGTGATTCCACTGCCAGAAACTTGCCTGGCCTCCTCAGAGGCTCAGACCTTTCACTGCCTGTTCTAGTGGACTGCATCATGTTACTGCAACATGGTCCCAACAACACAGTTGATGTTCCTGAGAGATTAATACAATAAATCATAGAACTACTTATGGGGAAGTTTCTCCTCATAAACAATTTAGATTCTGCCACAGACTGAGAAAATCATTTTATTTACTGTATTACCAAAGGGTTCTTTTCAACACAGAAGTTCTAAATGTTATTTGACTTCATTCCCATATTTTAGCTTCTGTAAAAGGCACTCGACAGAACACACACATTCTGCTTTCTAAACTGGGGTCACAACTCACTCAGGCCATGGCAAAAAGCCTTCTGAATATAACCATGCACAAGTCTGTTTTTTTTCATGCTAAGAAAATATTGAGGATATCCTTCTCAGTCACTGTCACATCCTCTGTGGCTCTGACTGCAACATACAACATGAACAGACAGAAATGCATTGGCTCTGATTCCATCCCAAGTACAGAATGAATTACAGGATAAATCCACACTACTAGGGAGGACAGAGAAGGCAAAATTCAGTGCTATTTAACAGTGGACAGTGTTCTCTGCAGTCAGCTTAGCACCCCATTCATTTAAAAGCATTTACTTGCATGGATCTTAATGTATTATCATTGCAAGCTCAGGGTCCTGCCAGTTACAACCACTTCACACTGCTCAGGGAGGGGAAGGAAGTGCACAATTTCACAGCCCCATGCAGAGAGTCGGTGGCACTTGTCCAGGACACAGAACCCATCTAAAGTTAAGCTACACATTAGAAACTTCTATTGTAACCCAAGCAGCAAATGCAAAAGCAGGAGAGAAACCTTACATATATTATCAGCAAAAACTGATGTTATCGTTGTGTGTCTAATGTGTACCCACATCTTGACAGATGTTTCAAATGATTACTTAGCGCAAGGGTGACAACTGTCATTCCTATGCCAGGTTCTAGGAAAACTGTAAGAATAGATTAGTCTCTGGATAAACCTTATTTGTAGGTCAGAAGAAACAACTGGGCCACTGTTAGGTAAGGTTTAATGGTTTCTGAAAGCACATCCTACCCACATTAATCATTCACCCTTTCAGCAGTGAAGAGTTACATGCAAATGTATACTACAAACACTCAGAGCTGCTCTGTGAGCAAGTTTTAGGTTACTACACCAGCAACAAAGAACAAGAAGCACTAGAGCAAAACTAACACAGAGCAAGTAGAGAAGATCTCATACTCCCAGCTACTGCATTCTTCTTAAAGGTGCTTGCCTCCATTCCAGCTCCAGGGCATGCTCATCACTTCACGAAGTCAGGTCCTGAGGTGGTATCAGTAATTCTCTTCTGACATAACTGGCTCTTAATTACTGAAGTGGAAACTTGCAGGAAATGTGCCTTCCTGAATTTGCATATTTAAATGCATGTGTTTAAGACAATTTCCCAATTAAATAAACCAGAAAAACTGAGACATTAACCAGCTACAGGGAAGGGCAGGCTATGACCAAAGAAACCCAAATCCTCACATAGATACCTGCACTCCCCAGCACACCATTTGCCTACTGCACCGAACCATTTCTTCTCTTCTTCCTTAGGTTGTAATTCAAGACACATACTATGCCTTTAGCTATCTGCAAAGATCCAAGCACATTCTGTAATGCAGAAAGCAAGTAAAAGCCATTAATTATTAAACTAAATCTAACTCTCAGTATACAGCATTGTTTTTATTTACAATTTTCTCTACAGAACATTAAGTTACGAAACATTAAACCACATACCAAAAGCCCTAAAATATCTGAGAAGCAAAAATAACTTCCATCTTAAAATGGCAGCTTTTATGCCCTACTTAGTAGAAAGTCAATAAAACTGGAAGTGAAAGTACTAGCTACAAACATACTTTGTGTTTGGATGCTAAATGCTAATACTCTCCTGCAATATTTCAGTTCTGGTTTATGAACAAGATCTCCAACTATGCATAAATACATTTCAGGGCACCAGGCTACCAACAGGGACACATGGAATAAAACCCGCAAGAAAACCCTGTCATTGCCTTGCTCTGTTCTCAGAAAGAATCAACAAAGCAGGAAGCAGCACCATGCAGGTATCAATATTGTGCTGTAGCTGTGCTGTCACAGATTCCCACAAGACAGTCTTGGCAAAGGTGCAAGGAATCACAGGACCTTCACTCAAATATGTCTACGTAAGTTGTTCTATTCACAAGCAGAAACTTGCCCTGTGCACTGCCCATTATGAACCTACCAGAGCTCTGAACCTCTGTAAATATTTCTCCCTACCAGCAAAAGACTGCATCAGCCATCCCCTTACATTAGTAGCCAACATCTTTATGTGGTAAACTGACCAAGGCATTGTCCTAAACAGTCTGAATCTTCACAACACTACGAAGAATGTAAACAGATACCAATCTTACTGAGTAGCTCTTAAAGTATGCCAACCAAGGGCAAAAGAACTATCATCATTTCACATGCCTGTTTTCCAGGACCTTGGAAATAAATTCCCATTGCCCCCAAAGCTCATCAGAGCACTTCCTCCTGAGGCAGATCTGTTCACACTGAGCACCTCAGAAAGCTCTTAAGGGAGAAGTCATATTTCCTCAGGAATCTCTCCTTTTTTACTCGTGGGGTAGGATTTCCAAGGCCTGCTCCCACCAAAGGCATCAGAAGTCTTACCCTCAGCACAGAGGTGAATTGATTTTCTCTCTCCCTCTGCCCTGATAAACAACAGGCACAAGGTTTTGTGTGGAAATTCCTTTACATTGTCTCACCTTTAAGCACCTAAGTGCTGCATATCACACCCTCAGAAAATGCAGAGTTTCCACTACCAACAGGATACAGTTTTGCATTGAAAGAACAAATGGGAGTGCTGAGGGAAGGGGTAGCAATGAAAATGGCATGTAGCAGTAAACATCGAAAATGGGATCAGGCTTCTATTGGTTAAATCTGTGACTGGCAAAGTCCCCTGCTTTTGCTCAGACTTGTCCAAAACCCTACCTTAGTTATCATCATCAATAAAAGCTCAAGGTATTTTATCTACAAGGTAGTGAATGTCTCCTCTCAAAAGAGGGAGTTCTGTGATAAGAGCTAATCTAAAAAACCTTAGGAATGCAAACTATTTTCTCAGTTGTAAAAACAAGAATTGCACAAAAAAAAACAGGTTCAAACAACTACTGGTAACCTTGGGCTTTTCCTACACAGCCAACTTCTCGCCAGCCAAGGCCCTACCCAGCCTCCTTTGGGTAGCTATGCTTCAAACCCAGCCCAATGGTCAAAGGATGGAATCCCAAAGGCGGCCACAGCTTTGATGCATCTTCACAAACAAAGGCCTTCTCATTAACCTTACTTTCTGAGTTCAGAAAAGCAGTGCAATGCTACCCTCAAAACAGCTTCAGCCTTTCAGTGGGAAGTCAGAAAATCATTCCACATTTGATCACAGGCAGGCAGCCTGTGAGACAGCTCATTAAGGTTGGTCAGACCCCCTAAGCTGCAAAAGTATTTCCTTTTTATACTTTAACTTACACTACAGTTTCCTGAAACTTTCAGAGGCAAAGCTTATACCCTCCATACATCAACCTGTTAACGTGAGGTGCTGATTTTCAGATCAGTCATGATCCCCACTTGCTCTACTGCAACAGATTAGCATTTATAGGCTGTAAATGTGCAAGAATTCCATGGTGTTGGTATGCTATTGCTTTGACATCATTTGCTTTGAAAGACCCACTAAGTTGCACAAGATTTAGTTACCTCCAAAAACTGATCCTTGTATTTCTCACACACACACCCCTGTCATTGGTACAGGACTCACAAATATTTGTATTAACTACATAGATTACAAAACATTCCTTTTGTGTATTTGTATATACAAATATTTATAAAAATGTGCAAATTTGTATATAGAAATATACAAAATACATACATTTGTATATAAATATTTCTGTGTCCATTAAAGCACATACTAGAAATCATTGATCATCATAACCAAACTGATTAATAACAGATACCAATTTAACCCAACCTTCCCCTGTTTCGGGTTTGAGCCCATCACCCCTTGTCCTATTGCTACAGTCCCTAATGAAGTGTCCCTCTCCAGCATCCATCATCTCCTTTGGCAGTAAATATTACAATTACTTATACAAAAGAAGTTATTTAGGTATATTATTATACACATTGTCTTTCAAACTACTCCCTATAACTAGTCATTGTATCAAAGGGTAATGGAATTATCACTTATTAATGGTGAATCAGTATTTCATACCTATATATCCTACCTCCTCTGACCTGATTGAAACAAAACCACACAAGTATTTTCACTCCAATTTCATATAATATTTTCCAATCTCTCTTCTCTGTTAGGAGACCACAAATTATTTATTCCAGGTGAATGTGAGCACCAGTTTAATAATGTCCTTTGTGTTAACACAGCATTGCACAACAAACGTGGCATTTTTTTCTGCCCAGCGCTAAGCATTAAGGAGGTGCACATGTTCCAATAAAGCCTTGTTTAAATCTCCCTCCCTTAATACACTTAATTTACAATCAAGTAATGTGAACGAGTCATTTGATTATTCCAACATGCATATTCTTGAATTTATCAACATCATCTGCTGTGCTTCCCTTTTACCCAGCTTCCTTGGATTCCCTTCTCAATTTCTCAGTCATCTTCAATCTTGCCTAATCAAAATACTTCTGCATCATTAGCAAGTTTTGGCACACCATCATTCATCCACTTTATTAGATCACCAACATACACATTCAACACTCTCTTTTCAGAGTTGTTTTTATATCACGTAGTGCTTTAAGGTTTACATTAGCTTAAAGTAAGAAAAAAAAGAGTATTCCTAAGTCATAAGAAACAGCACACACCTGGAGAACTGGAGAGTGGTAGCTCCCAAAAGACCCACTTGGTGCTGAGCCAAGCTCAAATGCTAAACTCTTCACATGAGCAGAACACAAGAGTGCCACAACAGCTACAGCTCATCAGAGTGGGGCTGTAGCAGGTCAGTGTTCTCTTCTCCCCGGTATATCACCCTTCCAATGTCACATACCCTTTGGTTTAGAAACCTTCTTCATAACAGCTAAATTTATGCTTAGTTAGTGCTAATCCTATAGTCCCTTAGGTATTTTCAGGAATTTCTCACGTACAGTTTATAGGATGTAAGACTGCTTATTAGGGCAGCAATGATGGAGGGGGATATATTTTAACCCAAATGCGCATGTTCTTCTTATATGTTATGTACTGCACCAGTCTTGCATCATTAACTCCAGACAGCACTTTAAGCATGGATTTGATGACCTTGAGTAGTACTTTAAAGGGCAATCTTAAACACTTCTCTACTTTCCTCTGCATCTAAAGCAAAAAATACCAGTCACCATTGTTCAGAAGGCATTCCATTTGCTTTGATTTGACCACAATCCAATCTTGTCAAATCACTAAAACTGGGACAAATTCCACTGGATTCTACATGGACATCAAATGTTAAAGACAATGAAATTAAAATGCTCCTAATCCCTCAAGCCTTCACATGGAGTCATCCTTGAACTGAGCAAATTTGCTTTTGAAACATATTTCATTATATTTATATATTAACGAATAAAAAAACCCCAAAACCAGATTTAGCTAGTGAAAATCATTCTCCGTAGCTCCAAGGAAAAATAGCTCAACCTGTGCTATCTTCAAGGAATCAGTAAAACCAATACTGAGATTTGTTGCCTACCAAAGCATCAACTGTGAATGAACAGATTAATATCACTTAAAGGTTTATTTAACTAGAAGAGGTGCAAGCAGAAGAAAAGGATAGTGTGTGTACCTGCTCAACAAGGAAAGCTGAATCTGATTTATAGCCAAGGACTAATAGTCAAAACCAATTTTGATTCTTCATAATTAAGTTGTACCTTGATACATCTTTTGGCTTAAAAACGTTCAGGAAGCTTCAGTTTTGTGTTCTGATTGCCAAACACTATCAGGAGAGGGGAAAAAGGAAAATGATCATCTCATTAACCCACAGAACCCAAAAATACTGCCTCCAAATCACACTATTTCACAAGAGAGATGAGTAAGGCCAAGTCAACAACACCCACACAACCTGATACAGAAGCTAAATGACAGCTTTTGGACACTTGGACATCCACCTCATTGATCCTTTCACACTGCAGAGCTCTCCTTGCTCCCTGCAACAGTCCGAAGGAAAAAGGGAAGAGTCACAAACCGTAGCTCCTGTTCTTGAGGCTATTTCCACATTTGTGAGGAGCCAGATTCCTTCACAGTGTGTGAGGTGCCTCCTCATGCATCACTTCTTCAGCTCCTAACACAGGAAGCCTTAAGCAGAAGATGGCCACCCCACAGGACAGGCTACGCTTGCTGTGACACAGATGGGATCCGGCACAGCCAGAGGAGGCTGCGAGTAACTGCTAAGTTTTGAGGAAGATGGGGGCTAGACAGTGGAGCCCAGATCATACTTCCACCACAGTCTTGGACTTCAGCTCAGGTCTACCTCAGTTCCCTTAGGATCTACTCCTTCATTTTTGTTTTTTTAATACATTTCTTAAAACAGCCTAAGAGATGGAGGCAGCAGCTTTCACAATGTCTCTGAATAGAAAACCACTAGATTTAACAAATGGAACCAGACCTTTTCTCATAAGGTTTCAGTGCCTTTTGTGCACAGGCATGCTCCTTACAGAAGGAGCATCCACAGGGTAAGAGTTTGCTTCCAAAGATCAGGATCTGACTCAATGGAACTCCACAATGTGTAATAGGCCAAGGCATGCTGCACTCCATGATGGACTAAGACATAAGAAAGACTTTTAAGGCATCTGCTCAGCATAAAAATTAAGCCTTTACTGAAATCTCTTTGTAATTGAGCTGGATACACAGGCACAAATTTATTGCATACCAAGTATTACAGCCTGGCTCCTGCAAAGACTTGTATACATGTTTATTATTATGGATATGAAAGAAATTCTGTGGTTTCTAAAGCACTATTCATGAACATGAATTTAAGCACATGGGTGGGTCTTCTGCAGGACCAGGACCCAAATGTGCCCGAGCAGTGCTGCCTGCTGAGAACCTTCTACCTTTTGTATCCCATCAGTAGTTTATACCCCCCTCCTCAGCTGACTAATCATTGCAACAGAGGACTTGCTTTCAGCTGAGGAGCTGGAGTTCAATTACGCTTTTCACACTGCATATTATCTATGCTAAACTTGAATCCAGACTAAAATGAGCTCCTTAAGCAACATTTAATCAAGCACAGCCTCACTGGATATTAAAAGATGCAGAATGATACATCTTTTTGCTTAAAAATGTTTTGGCTCCAGTGGTACCAAACACAGAAAAAAGAAGCCACGAAGTTACCAGAAAAATGTAGAGAAGTCTTTTATTTTAACATATTAAATACTTTCTCCAAGATTGGAGGAATCACTGGTGGCCAAGATAACTCGCTAAGCGTACCAAAGCAGATGTACTTCATAGAAAGCCATTCCATACCTAAGTTACAACAACTGACTCACGGGCCTCTGCTGGACAAGAAGGACCAGGAGAAAAGCCAGTCACTTGTACTAACACCGGTTGCTAATTCATCCTCAGGAGCAACACTGCACCAAAGCTGCTTCTACTGTTACAGAAACACTGAAAAGGCATACTTAAAACTGGAAGTATATACATGTACACAGAGCTCGGTTTGCTCAGCACAGAGATCAGTCCTACAGCCCTTGCTCTGGCCTTCATCTGTACCTCTAGATCCTCCGAGGCTGCGTGGAGACAAACATGCTTCCCAGCTTCTCCCACACAAATGCAGAGGCAGAACCGATGGCCACAAGCTCTGGCACGGGTTTTTGGAGCTACCTTTTAGCTGATGGGCTGCGCTTCAAAGCCTAAAGTTGCAAAGCTCCCAACTTTCATATCACAACCTATTAGACACACACAAGTGCCCTCTGCCTGTAAGCAACTCTGGCACAGCCTCCTGAAGAAACCAAAAGAAGTTGAGGAAAGCACTGCCAATACCAGAGCAGGGCCTGAAGCTTATTTGCATTACTATACTATCAACACACACTTTATTTTACACCATGTAACAAGATGTCAGTGGCAGACCCCCAAACCCAGAGGGCAAGAGCAGAAGCTGTAGAATGTGTATTTTGTCCCTCGTACTCGCTAGGACACTCTGAGCCGGATAACCAGAGCGCAGCTCCTGCTGGGACTGCCTCCCTTAACGGCTCTCCCCCCAAAAAGACCTGACTACCTTCTCTCGTAAGATGGAGGTTGGCAGGTGGTGGCTTGTGATTTGGGGGGAGCCATTTTATATGCATAGCTTTTCAAACTCTCAAGAACTCCAGCACAGAAAAGTGCTTTTGGAATAAGCAAACCCAGGAGCCATCATCCACACCGAGTTTAAAGACAACAGAAAGAACTGGCTTCTGGTAAAAGCATTTCTTTCAGCTACAGTTTCAGGCTACATGCCAAAACCCCCGATTGCTTTTTAGGTAACAACACACTGAATCCAAGCCTTTACTGTTACACTTACTTACTGTTACCCTGTTACCTTACAATGTTTGTTCCCACCTTGTTAAAGTCCCAAACAGCAGAAGAGTTGCTTATGAATGGCAACATGCGAATATTTTATGCAAACCAGAGCTACAACGTTCTCGATAGGAAAGCCCCAGCATACATTACATCCACATACCGCACACACATTATCTAACGCTCGTCCCAAATACAGTCCGATAAAGAGAGCTCGGCTGAGACCTTAACAATTCATCGACTCCGCCACATCAGGAATGAGAGCAGATGTCATTCCTGCCTGCACAACTAGGCGTTACAGAGCTGCTGAAGACGGCCACTTTAGCCTTGACTGTAACTAACAAAGAACAAGGTAAACCCCCGAGCGGGGGGAAGACAAACACAGGCACACCGCGCTGTAAATACCAGTACCCTGCTCTTTCCCATCTACTTACAAATACCTCTTGATTATACAAACGCGGCGTTATCTGGGTGCCTACCAGATTAAATTCACGGGCTGGAAGGACCATCAGAGGCTTGTTTACCGCAGGTCACCGACCGGCATTTGTGACCCAAACTTAGCTATTTTGGTATTTTACAAACAGCAGCGCCCGCAGCTGCGCATCGAAAAGCAGAAGCGAGTGTTACGCGGGTGCTCTCGCAGAGTAAAAGGCACCACTCGGGCAGATTCAAAGTCAGCGCGGCTGGCTGATAGAGCGGCGAGGACGCGCTCCAGCCCGAACTCGAGCGAACTCAGCAGCTCCTTACCTGCTCGGCGGCGGCGGCTCCGGCGTTACGAGCTCCCGCGGGAGGCGGAAGGCTAAGCGGGAGGGGAGGCAGACGCGCTCCCGCCGCCCCG
>JBAFWW010023266.1:0-24663 GCA_036873685.1 Agapornis canus
GCAAGAGAATTTCTCTAACCTTCTTGTACAACCCCTCTGTACTACCCCCCTGTACTTCCCCTGTATCAGTGTTGGCAGCACAGATGCTCAGTGTCCTGGTTCATGCACGGCTAACCTCTGCCCTCCTGGGTGGCGGTTAGTGGTTGGGCAGCTCTGATATGCTGTCTTAACAGCGCTTGTGTTTCCACCCATTGTTCTGCCCTTTTCTGGTCATTGTTAATTCATCCCAACCTATGGAAAACAAAACCTGGGCTTAGGAAATCTGGGCTGTTGAGCCTGGAGAAGACTGCATGGAGACCTCATAGCAGCCTTCCAGTGTCTGCAGAGGGCCTACAAGGATGCCAGAGAGGGAGTCTTTGTCAGGGACTGTAGTGATACAACAGGGAGTAATGGGTTTAAAACAAAACAGGAGAAGTTTAGTTTAGATATAAGGAAGAAATTCTTTACGCTGAGAGTGGTGAGGCACTGGAACAGGTTGCCCAAGGAATTTGTAATGCTCCATCCCTGGAAGTGTTCAAGGCCAGGATGGACAGGGCTTTGAGCAACCTGGTGTAGTGGAAGGTGGCCCTGCCTACCACAGGGGTTTGGAACTAGATGATCTTAAGGCACTTTCTAACCCTAGCTATTCTATGATTCTGTAAATGACAATAGGGCCCAGTCACACAGGACACAAAAAATGCCTCATTCAGCTTAATCAAAAATAAAATTAAAAACTGGGAAACCACAAGATGCATTGAGTCATGGAGAGGGAATGTCATTCCTCTTGTTCAATAGGCCACTTGTCTGGGGGAAATTTGTGTTGTGGTGCAGTCTGGTTGAATGAATCCTGCAGCGAATACTGAATGTAGCATGCATGCTGCAGTTCCTGAGGTGGGGCTGGGACCCAGCTTGCTTTTTGCAGGCAGAAGCTCATCTTTTCTGTTCCATGTTTTTCATGAGATTGCCCAGCTGCAGTGGTTGGGAGGGTAGAGGTCAGGTTTTACCTTTCACTTCCTACCCTCTCAAAGCAAGAAGCTCCTAAGTGGTCACAACAATGTGTTCAGAGATGAGGATTTGAAACTCTAGTAGGAAAGGTCTGTGTCCTCTACATCCTAGGTATTAATAAACATTATAGTTTTTAGTTGCTTCAGGAGATGATACTCTTTCCAGGTGTACTTCTGGATAAAAGTGTCCTTAGCTGCTGTTGATGTCTCTTTTCCTGTGAGATGCTACACATACTCTGAGCACATCTGCTAAGCTCAGGCTCTCCCAGGATACTGATAAAGTGATACATAACTGGAGCTTTAATTCTTTTGGCTTGTAGGTTTTAAGAAATGTTTGAGGGTAGCTAGAGAGCAAGTTGCAAGAAGTTTAGGTTGGGTTATAAGTGCAGGGATCCTTCTCGAGTCCATGAGGCAAATCACTTCTACCATCTAAGATGGCAACATTTGATCCAAAGTATTTCTATGGTTTGCATTGTCTTTTTCTATATGATAGATTGATATGATGATTTCCTTTTCTGAGATGGTCATCAGGAGCTATCCCCAGTGTCAGTTTTGCTTGTTAAAAGCCAATACCATTAGTATCTAATTGTACTTACAAAATGCAGATGCTATTGATTCCTGTAAATGAATGAGCATATATGCAGCATCAGCCAGCTGGGGGATGTAAAAGCTCCAAACTTGTCCTACCAAAAAATCTGATGATTGAGAAGAGGCTGATACCATTACAGTGAACTCTGTGGATGAGAGGTTGTGGATAGCCATGTCCTTTGAAACCCATGATGTCTAATGTTCTTTAGTATGCTACCAGTGCCGGTACCTAGCACAACTTCTTTAAACAACAGTTTATGGAGTGTTTAAACAGTCAATGTAAATTCAGTTTCTAATTTCCATTACTGATTTGTTTGGATCAATAAATATGCAATGCAGTATATAATGTGGAAGTGTATTTATTGTGTAACAGAATAATAGTGAATAATAGTCTACCACGTACCACTTGGTGTGGGCCATCATATCTTGCATGATTATCCTATGACATAGTCAGTAGATAGTCAGTGAGGAGAAAGCATGTTGTGATGAAGGTATCGAAGTAGGACATAATCTGTGAAGTATTGTCAGCTTCAGCTTCCTGTGTGATTTTGTGTAAACTCATTGCTCTTTAAGAAAAAGGCCGTTATTTATCCTTTTCCTGAAGCTGCAAAAAACCCCAACTCAGCAAATGAGCATTGCTGAATTGCCTTTGCAATCTCAACAAGAGGATTTCAAAGCAACATTTGGCATAGCGGTTGTACTGTTGGTGCTCTCTAATAAATGGGGTGAAATTACAACCTTTTATTAGCTCATAGGAATCAGGAATGCCATTTTTGGGAGACAAGCCTTTCTGGGGGCAGTCTGTTGAGTAGTTCTTTGGTAATTTTCTAATACTGATCTCATGTGGCTGTGCTCCTCACAAGAGCTAGGGCTCTCTAGGTTGGCAGTTTCCTTGAGAAGGAACTCAAGTGGCACGTTGTTATATCCACAGTGTTAATGGCTGACACCAAACAGGCCTTCACTTTGTGCATCATTGATGCTATGCTTCTCCAGATCAGGAGGAGTACACCCTTATGGGGTCCAACAGAGCCAGCGTTAGACAGCTCTTTCTCATCATAAGGTGGTCATTACTGTGAACAAGCAGCAGATGTGTCCCACAAGGGTCATTCCTCCCTTTCCCAGGGCTGCTGGATTTGCGTGTGCAGACCATATGTGCAAAACCTGCACATAATGCTTCCTGGAAGTGTCCTGTTTTCTAATGCAAGAGGCACTTACAGGAACACTTGGACAGTCACCTTCTGCACCTGCAGCCTGTTGCTGCAGAGATGTGAGCAACACCTGGATGAACAGTGAGCAGGAGCTGGCTGCTGCTGTCAGAGTGGTTCCTAGGGCCTCGCTCAGCTTCCCACAGACTTTTGGGACAAAGATGGGGAGAGAAGAGCTATGGGCTGTGCTGGCAGCAGTTGCAATGGGATGAGAGGAAGGCTCTGGACATGTGAAGATTTTGGTGACTGAGTGTACATGACTACCAGCTCTCGGCTAGCACTGTTGTGAAGTGCTGAGATATATACTTAGTGCTTTTTGGGGTTTTTTGGTCTTAGTGGGAGGAAATCTGTGGCTGTTGAAGGTAGGAGCTGGCTGCAGGAATTATGCAAAATGTATTCTTGAAAGCTATAGGGTACTGTGATACTAAGATGATGAGTTTGGTTAAAAACATCTATAAGGGTTCAAACCTAAAACAGGGGAAGTTTAGATTGTTGAATGGGTTGCCCAGGGAAGCTGTGAGTACTCCATCCCTGGCAGTGTTCAAGGCCAGGTTGGACACAGCTTTGGGTGGCATAGTTTAGTAGGAGGTTTCCCTGCCCATGGCAGGGGGTTGGAACTGGATGATCTTAAGGTCCTTTCCAACCCTAACTTTTCTGTGATTCTATGATTATTGAGTAATTGTTTCTACAAATGGTGTTGCCAGTTTAAACCAGAATTTCCAGAAAGAGCAGCCATTAGTAACCTCAGCTGAAAATGTGCTTTGTGTTCTTGTTCCACTGAACTCAAAAGTGCAAACCTGTGCCTTTCCCTGTAAGGCAAAATCTAAATAATGCATTTATTTATTTGTAATTAATATAACATAATTAGCTTGGGAGATTATAATCTAACCAAGAGTTTCTACAAGCAAAGGAAGCTACATTTTCTGGAAGTGTAAATGGGCATAGCTCTGTTTTCTTTTAGAACTTGTTATTTGTATCTGTAAGAAGTTTATCAATTTACTTCATATTATATCCATTTACAATCATATCCAAGATACAGAAATCCAAAAAGTATGTAATTCAGTAAGTTAATAACTTGAAAAAAAATCTAGAGGTTTACAGGCCAAATACATTTCTTGTTTCACAGGAATGCACTCATAACTGGCCATATACCAAAAGTAATCATAATTTACATATTATACAATAGGTGTAATGAAGTGATGGTCTGGCAAGTATTACCAAGTAACATAAGCTATACGATGCATATTTGTATGGTAGTATTTTCTAGTACTGGGAAGTATCTTCTTAGATTTCTTGTACATACAATTTTTCATCTCTCTTCTTTTTCATCTCTCATCTTTTTCATCTTCTTCATATTCTCATCAACTAGAGTCTGGTTATTTGTGTGATAAACTGGGATAAAGTTCAGTTATTTACCACTTGCAGTAGTATATAAACAAGTGACATTTGATATACAACTTTTTGAATGTAAACAGATTCTTTCCTTACACCTAAATTTAGAAGTCTGTAAGATCTTCACTGATTTGTTAGAGACAGAATTTGACAGTGTGGGTTAGGAAAAGAAGTGTCATAAATGAATGTGTAAATTAGTGATGTGGATATAAAATCATAGAATTTACATGCATTGGGAGATATCTGATGTGCAGAATTTAAACAGAAAAAAGAATCATCAAGTGGATGCAAAATCTGATTTGGAGAATCAAGATATATTCATATATATATATATAATTATTCTTCACACTTACCTCATCAAAACTGTTATTTACTTTGCATATCCTGACCTTGATCTTCCTAGAAGTGAGAAAAGTGAGTTAAAACAAACTCATCATTTGCTAGGAGACAAATATTGGGGAGACTCTGTGTGTGAAACAGATCAGAGAGAGACCTTGTGCTAAATTTAGATGAGCTAAGGTTAAACGATATTGATCAAACATTATGGCTTGAGAGAGTGTTTTTTGAAAAGGTTTCATCTAATTAGTATTATATAAACTAAGTAGAAAGGACTGTTAGGAATGAAGGTATCAGAAGTAATACTAACAGGCTTTGCAAGTGCTATGCAGATCTTTGATTTGCCTTTGCATGACTTTGCCCATCTCTGCAAAAGGGCTCTCTGATGCTGAGAAAAATATTATGGTACCCTTGCAAATTATTCTTTTCCATAATGTTCCTTCTCCACAGAGTGTTACAAAAATAATCAATAATAACAAGACAGATGTGTAAGATCAGATGCGAATATTACAGGAAAATTTTGAGAGAAAGGATGAAAGAATAATTGCTAAATTAGAGTGTAAAAATTTATCTATGGTATTTCTGCTAAGCCGTGCTATTTGAGGAATGTAAAACATGACTAACTACATCAGCAGGTGTGGTGTAGGCGTAGTGTAATTACACATTGACATTTTTGTTGAAGACTGTAAAGTACTGTTTTGTACTGGCTACTGATCTAGATGTAGACCTGATTCAGAATTATTGAAGGATAAGTTCTCTATTGAAAAAGGCTTTTTCCCCGCAATTGGAATGCTTAGAAGGAGTGGATGGATTCTAAGGATAGTTTTGACAGACAAATGGATTGTAAACCAAAAAGAAATATTATTATACTAGTTTTAAGATTTCTAGTTTTGTCTTATGTTAGTATTCTTTTTTTTTAATAATAATAATTTCTAAATTTATTACCAGTTGTGGTTTATGTATGTTTACTATTTGATGCTAATTATAACAATTATATGCAAGTACTATTCTGAATACTGTTAATTTCATTAGACATATTTAATAATTTTCCAGAAGCAAAATGTCTTTGATCATTGCTATCTTTAAATTCCTAGAATCACAGAATGCTTTGGGTTGGAAAGGACCTTAAAGATCATCTAGTTCCAATCCCCCATGCCATGTGCAGGAATATGTTCCACTAGACCAGGTTGCTCAAAGTCCCATCCAACCTTGCCTTAAACACTTTCAGGGATGGGGACATCCACAGCTTCTGTGGTCAACCTGCTCCTTTTCCCCACCCCCCTCGTCTCAGTAGATTTCTTCCTTATGTCACTATACAGGCCGTGGTAAAAAGCCCTCCATCTTTCTTATATGTCCCCTTTACTGAAAGGTTGATAGAAGGTAGAGGTCTTTTCTTCTCCAGGCTGAGCAAGCCTGTCATTATAGGAGAGGTGCTGCAGCCTCTGATCATCTTCATGGCTCTCCTATGGACTTGCTTCAACAGGCCCATGTCCTTCCTGTGTTGGGGGTGCCAGAGCTGAGCCCAGTAATGCAGGCGGGGTCTTATGATAGTGAAGTAGAGGGAAAAGAATCACTTTCCTTAACCTGCTGGTCACATTCCTTCTGGTGCAGCCCAGCATATGGCTGACTTCGTAGCCTGCAAGTGTACATTGCCTGGTCATGCTAAGATTCTTGGCAACTAGCACCCCAAGTCCTTCACCTCCCAGTCAATGGGCTGCTCTCAACCTATTCTTTGTCCAGCCCGTGTTTGTGCTTGAGATTACCCCAGACCAGGTGTAGGAGCTTACACTTGACCTTGTTGAACTTAGAATCATAGACTCATAGGATAGTTAGGGTTGGAAAGGACCTTAAGAAAGTGCCCACCTCTCAAGCCTGTCAAGGTGCCTCTGGATGGCATCCTTTCCCTCCAGTGTATCAATCACATCATAAAGATTGGTGCTGTCAGGAAAATTCCTGAATTTTTCCTCATATTACGTGTTAACATGGGTTCACATTACCCACAAAAGGCAGATTCCTATGTTTCAGCTATTTTTTTAATCTTGCTACAATATTAGATTGTTACTGATTTCATGTTTTATCCAATCTAGTTTTTAATGTTTCTTTCTAGAAGCTTCTCGAGCTCGGGTGAGAATACAATTCTATGTTAAAAATATCTTACTGATGGAGGGCTCTGCTTGATAATGTAGATTCTTATTTCTGAAGTACCTGCTGATTGAGTCAAATGTATTTGCACAGACATCTCATGCTTCTCATTCAAATCCCTTCTGGTTGTTACATGAAAAGATAGAACACCTTATGTTGTCTTTTTTTTTTTTTTTTTCCGCAAAGCAGCACCAGAAAAAAATTTCCTAACTAAAACTAACAACATCCTAAGATCGTTTCCTAACTATTTTAGTATAACTAAAGTTAGTTACAGTGGGAAGTATGGAAGAACTTTCAGAGTTGTTGCAAAGGACCATAAAATCGTACCAAAACCACCTCTAACTGGAGCCAAAAAGTGCAGACTCCAATTTCCTTTGATATATAGTGGAGAAAATGTTAAGTAATTCCATACAGGAATGGAATATTTTTATTTTTCCTAAGCAAGTAAGAATAATACTTAGAAATTCTAATAATGAATTCTTAGAAGAGCAAGAAAACTTTCATACACATTTAAATATTTCAAAGTGATCAGGAAAAGGTTCACAGTTTTCAAAAGGCATAATATGTGTAAGTTCCAAAGAGATTAATACATAGTATGAAAGGACCTGTTTGACTCACAATAATGACTTACTGTGTAGTGTGTTTCTTTCTATTCCTTCTGGGTTACTAAGTACAAAAGAAAGTGATGGTTTGAAGATTATATAAAAAAAACCTTCAACCCTCCCTCCCCCTCCCCCAAAGCAGAAATAAAATCCTTTACTGACAAATATTAATCTGTGTCTAGATTCTACAGCTCTTGACCTCATATGTTATATCATAGAAATCGTCTTATAGATTTGAATTGAAAGATAACTCTAAGTAAATGATCACAGGATGTTAGCAGTGGTAATTATGCAGTGCAACTTATCATGGATCTAGATATAATCCATATCAAGTGTTCTTTAAAATAAAGAATGATAACAAATAGAAATTACAAGAATAAGGGACTCTCCATATTAATTTCATATTCTACATTCAGTTAAAGTACTAAGCAGGCAAAGAAATAACTTTGTAAGCCATGCTACACCTAGATAACTGATTTCAAAAATCCTCCCACATGGCTAATGTTTTTCCTACAATTTCCTGTTGAAGAAGTAAAAATTAACTCTTGGCAAGAATCACAGAATTCTAAGGGTTGGAAGGGACCTTGAAAGATCTCTCAACAATTGTTTCAGAAATGGTTGAGAACTGTATTTGACCCTGTAATAACAACATTTTGAACAAGAAAATTTCATCTTTTCTTTTACATAAAATGTAAGAAAGCACATAAATGTGACAGCTGCAGGACCAGCTTTGTCAAAGGGCAGCAGAATAATGTTTCCAGTATGAATAATGATTCTCTTTATGGGACTGAGACCCTTTCTGACTTCTGTGCTTACACTGCAGCCACTGTTATGTCATGCAGACAAAGTTTAACAACTTGCATGAATACTGGTGGCAGCATGAATACAGGAAAAGACCACAAAAGCTGTCTAAATTCACAGAATTATAGAATACCAGGATGGAAGGGACCTCAAGGATGATCTGGTCCAACCTTTCCAGTCAAAAGTACTGTCTAGACAAAATGGTCCAACACCTTTTCCATTTGAATCTGAAACTTATTCAACACTGGGGAACCCACTGCTTCCCTGAGGAGATTATTCCAGTATTTGATTGTTCTCATTTTGAAAAATTTCCTCTTGTGTCCAATCCAAATCTCCTCAGGAGTAACTTGTACTCATTATGCATCTTCTTTTCCACGTGACTCCTTGTAAAAAGGGAACCTCTATCTTCCTTGGTGATAACTGGATTGTTAGTTGTATGTACACTGTGCTGCAAAGGCTGGACTTACTGTTAACTAACTTTAGAGCAAAGGTGGTCTTGTGTAAACTATTTAATGGTCACTACTAAAGTAATATACTTCTGCAGAAAAGGAACAATGGGATGCTGTCATATTGTGGACTGGTATAGATTTTTAAGCTCATTATGGTGCAAGAGCGTACTTGAAAAATTCTGGGTGGGTTGTTCACTTTTCTTTTTTACCTTTGCTGGAAGGACCACTTTCTGGAAACTATCTCAGTGGAGTTTCAACTGGCAGTTGTGGTGGCTGTGAATTCAGCACAGGCATTGACTTCGAGTTATTTTGTATGTAGAAATATCCTTTACATTAATAATGTTGGTGGCTACCTGAATGACAGCAGAGATGAGTATAGAGTAGGTAACATATAATTGCATTGCTTGTTAAACACTAAGAAAAAAGATCTGAGGAAGAGGAACAGAAGAGAGAATACACTGAGGTGAAAAGGTGGAATACGAAAGGGTCTTTATCACAGGAAGTGTTGTGTTTTGTCTGAGATGCTTTAGTATCTATATGAAGGTTTTACTTTGCAATCCATAAGTAGGTTCTGCTACAAAAGATAATTCAGTTGTAGAACAGAGATAGGAACAGACTTCTCTTTGCGTAAGAACTCATAAAATCTTAACTTAGACAAAAGGCCTATTAAAGTTTTCTGGAAACACTTCAGATACCACTTACTATGTAGGAATCATATGACATGCAATGAGTATTGTATATTGGTTTGTTCACAGACCAATAGGACCATCTGCAGTAGCAGTTAGACATGACACTGAAATGATCTGCTGTATGATATGCCAGAAACAGTTTGATCTGGGACCAGAGGATGTTACTGGGCCATGGTTACCAACATCTTGGTAATATGTTTAACAAAAAAAGACAGAAAAAAACAAAAAAACCACAAAAGTATAGTTGTGGGTTGGTATAGCTGTAGTCTACTGTTAATACTGAAATGAAACATAAAAAAACAGAACTTTTTTGGATAACATATCTGCAAGGCAGAGTATATTATTGAGTTAAACAATACAAGGGACTGGACTGAGGGAAGGCATGGGTCATGGGGAGACTGTAAGTGGATTCAGCACAGCCAGATGGACAAAGATGAGTCTTCTGGAGTATTTTGGTATACTTTGGACAAAGGCAAATGCGATATAGGCCTGCATTAGATTATAAAACAGGGCCAAAACACATTGTGTGTGTGCTCAGTCTACTATTACATTTGTTAGCACATTCTCTTCATGTATTTTGCCTGTGCCACCTAGCAGCATCCCAGGAAACACTCAGCCATGGTCTTCATTACTGAAGACTAGGTATTATTTCCAGTGGTTGTGTTCCTGGCTCAGGTGTGGCCACTCTCTTCTGCAGAAGAAAGTTTAAGGGTGTGGATGTGAGTCAAGCTGGGCCAAGTATCCTGTGGACCAGACAGTAATTTCCTAAATCCTGCTCTTTATCACAGTCCCTAACTGAGCTGCTGGATTCTGCTATTTTCATAGCCCCGGAACAGATACCCACACCCAAGGCATAATTTATTCTTAGAGTGTATATATATATAAAATTTATAAATAGCAGCCTGCTGTTTGGTGTCTATTCTTTCCTTTAACCTCTTGTCAGTCAATGTACAGAGAATTGACTACCGGGGAATTAATTTCCTTACTTGATATTTATTTATCGTGGCTCTACCCTCCACACCATTCCTCTAAAACAAGTTTGGGCTTGTGAAAGGTAATTGAAAGGCAAAGAGAAAAAATTGTTGTACTTGACAATGACCCTGGATGAAAATCCCAAATCCAAACACCTTTAAACTCCTCAGATTGATAACATGCTACTTGTCAGAGGATTCTTCTACAGAAGAGATTGCCTTATTCTTTGGAATGCCTCTTTAAATAACACTTATCCTAAACAAATATTATGACACACTTCTTTTTGTTGGCACACTGTTTCAAAAAGCTTCTTGTCTAGTAATTAATGATTCTTTTTAATTAAAAAAAAAAAATAAAGCATTCTCTTCTCTAGCAGTCATTTTTGCTGTCTGTGCTCTCATAGCTTATAGTAAGTGTTTACTGTTTTAAAACTGACAGTTCAAATCTAGCACAAACCGAAGTGGCACTAACAAGCAAATTGGTTCCATTTCTGAAACCTATTGTAGTAATTGCTCTGACTCCAGAGACATTCCCTAGGCAAAAGCAGTAATGATAATCTGGTAACTTTCTTTTAAGCAGACCTCATTTACAACAGCTAGCAGATATTTCTGCCTTCAGGGCTGAGGAGAGGTCTATGGACTACAGTAATAGCTTCTCATTAATTTTTCAAAAGAGGTTGCTTTAGTAGTGAGCAAACATCCGTATGTTTTCCAAATGTTATTTCTTGATCATTAACATTAATATCTAATTGTTTTCAATCTTCATCGTTTATGAGATTCCCCCCAAAGAAACACATGACAAAACCCTTGTTAAAATATCCAGACTATTAATTACATTTCATCTTATAAACCCATAGAATAACAGAGTCATAGAGTTGTTTAGGTTGGATAAGATCTTTAAGATCATTAGGTCCAACTGTAAATGTAGTGCTGCCAAGTTTATCACTAAACCATGTCCCTAAGCACCACGTTTACATGTCTTCTAATACCTCCAGAAAGGGTGACTTCACTACTTCTCTGGGAAGCCTGTTCTAATGCTTGGCAGCCCTTTCTGTGAATTTTTTTCCCTCATATTCAATCTAAACCTCCCCTGGTGCAACTAGAGGCCATTTCCTCTTGTCCAGTCACTTGCTACATGGGAGAAGAGACTGACATCCACCTTGCTGCTTTCAGGTAGCTGTAGAGAGAGATAAGGTCGCCCCTTGAGCCTTCTCTTCTCCAGACTAAACAACTCCACTTTCCTCAGCTGCTCCTCATAGGACTTGTGCTATAGGCCCTTCATGAGCTTTGTTTCCCTTATTTGGACATGATCAAGCACCTCAATATCTCTCTTGGAAGTGAGAGTCCCAGAACTAAACACACCATTCAAGGTGTGGCCTCGCCAGTGCTGAGTACATGGGGATCATCACTGCCCTGGCCCTGCTGGTCACACTCTATCTGGTACAAGCTAGGATGCCTTTGGCCTTCTTGGCAACCTGTGCACACACTAGCTCATGTTCAGCAGGCTCATGTTCAGCAGCCACAACAGGGGACAGGTTTGTTTCTCTCAGAAGGGCCACATGGTCCCAGCTGTTGATGATAACAACCTGTTATCTTATTATTCACTGCCTAGAATGAAGCATCAAGGAGTTGTATTTGGGGAGCACAAACATGTTGTAAAAAAGCAGTGTAGAGCTAAAGACAGCCTCTGCACTAAGTTTATAAATCAGTGTTAGTATCAGTAAGCAGTTAACTGGTGTTTTTACTCCTTTTCTCTTTTGTTTTAAGACCTCAAACATCCTTAATAGATTGGACTTCTTTAGGATCCTAGTTTAGGTTAGAGTTAAAAAAAAAAAAAAGGTTATATTGACAAAGGAACTTAGCATAAAAAGTAAATCTGTTCATAAGTGTTTATAAAGAAAATGTGGATTTTAAATCTGGCATTTAATTTATAAGTAAATCATTTTCCAAAAAATAAAATTGCATATTACAATTACACAACATATTATATCCTCCTGTGCTTTTTGGAAATCCAACCTTGTATCATCTTCCCTTTCCACAAGAGTCTTCACTGATACAGCAGATGAAATGCTTGTGGTAGGCAGCTGCCCATCCTTGCTGCAGTGTTCAATGATTACTTAAGCCCATATACAAATGAATGTGTAAAATCTCTTTTTTGATTGCTAAGACCTTGAACTTATTTTTCTTATACCCATGTGCTAATACAGCAAATGAGAAATATTTCTGTAAATTAATATGAAGAAGTAAAACCAAAAAAAAAGCAGAATAATAATATAAAGCCTACTTAGAATGTGATGTTTTTTTTAATCAAAACTATTACAGCATGAATTCTGACATTGATTTATAAGAACTAAACCATGTGTTGACAGTTTGCAGTGCAAGACTTATTAATAAAAACAGTGCAAAGGCAATGCTGAAAAAACCACAATTAAAAGACAAGTCTAGGTGGCTCACAAATGCATTGATGTTAAATTGTTAAATGTAATTTGCTTATTTCTTCTTTTCTCATAATGCATATAAAGCAGAGACCACTTTCTATCTTGTGTTTATTTGTGTTCTAAAATAAATACACCCCATGGGTTTTCAATTCAGTAGTTATTCTGCAAGAATATTTTGGCATCCCATTGTTTTCTGCTGGCAGTTGTGATTATTTCTTGAAATTGGAGCAAGTATAGCAGGGATTCCTACCTCCTGCAGTTCTTTATGTAAAGCAAGTACTGGAGAAATAATCCTTTCAAGGAAAGTGCATAGAAATTGGTGTTTTATATCTTCATGTTTGAACCCCAGTATTTCTTAAATTGTTTAGTCTTTGTCACATTCTTGTTAGTTTAGTACATCAAAGGCATAGAAACTGGAATGGCAACTGAAGAAGTTATTACTGACAAGAAAACTACAAACCCATTTTTTAACAAAGTTTGTTCCTCATGTTCATTTAGGACTTAGAGGCAATTGAAGGCAACCTTTGAGCTTTTTTATCACATAATACCCAGCATTTTCAGAACAATTGAAAAAGACTTAGACACTTCTTATTAAATGTTCTTATTCTAGAGAGGACCTTTATTAAAACTGTCTCTGCCTTCTCTTCTTTAATGAAAGTAATGGGGATGTAATGCAGATATTTTGAAAGAGATCTCAGAGAGTTTTATATTACTATAATCTTACTAGAAGTATTGTTTTAATCCCTTTACTGTCTATCTATCTTTATTTTCAACCACCTCTCATTCTCCCTTCTCATTCTTGAATAAGATATCTAAATGGTGGCCTCTTATTTGCAGACCCCAGTTACTTCCTGGTAACAGGTACAATTTCTGTGGGAGAATATTGCAGAATAACAATTTTCTTCTTTTATTCTTGTACTGCAGAGAATTACCCAATTCCTCTTCCTGCTGAATGAAAATCCTGAAATGGACTGTTTCGGTTGCAGTCAAACCTATTCTTGGTAAAAACAACAGTCTTCAAACTTAGCACAGTAGGTTCAGCAGCTCCTCATTTTCAGAAAAGGTTAGATATGATGATATAAATTGCTGATATATTGAACAATTGAAAAAAAAAATGCAGGCTGACTTGAAATCATGATCAGGAAATAAAATGGTTCTACTTTGGAAATAAACTATAGGACTGGATATATGTTGTTGATGATGACTCTATGATGTGAAGATGTTTCTAGCTTATTTCTTCTAGGTCTATTTTTTCTTTTTTTTATTCTTATAATGTTTTTGTACATATGTAGGTCTATCAAAGTAAAACCAGCATATCTTCTGACTGTTCTTTTACTATGCATAATCAGCAAAGATTATGAAGGGGAAATCATACTTAACCAACCTGATATCCTTATGTGATGAGATGACTGGTGTGGCGAATGAGGGGACAGCAGTGGATGTCGTTTGTCTTGCCTTTAACAGGCTTTCTGACACTGACTACAGAAACGGAGACACTGACAAATTGATGAAGTATGGTCTGGAAATATGGGTAATGTGGTGGACTGAAGATAGGTTTAACTGCTAGGCTCAGAAAGCTGTGATCAACTGTACAAAGTCCAGCTGGAGACTGGTACTTGAAAGGTCAACGTTTTGGCCAGTACTGTTTGACAGCTGCATTAATGATCCCAGATGTATAAACTTTCATTATAGTGAATGCAAACCTTGTTCATAAAGTTCATGGACCCTAAATCACTGTATTTGATAGCTAATAGCTTGTGTCCACTCTCTAGGCTTTAGTGTTTATCTGTAATGGGGGCTTAGACAGAAAGACATAAATGGATACCTATACATACGTAAATCTTGAGCTGAATCCCACTTATGGAGATAATATCTCATAAGTTATAACTTTATATTAACAAAAATTCTAACAAGATGTGGATTTAAATGTTGTAATCTCTTCTCCCTGAGACAGAATTATGAAAAAGTCATTTACTTTATATTCAATGATATAATCAAGACAGAATTTTACATTGGTATTTGTAGGTAGTCATGTTAAGGTCTATGGCTGTGAATATTAGCTGTGTCTCTTTCAATTTTTAACATGCAGAACTGGGGTTCCTCCAGGATTACCTTACAGCTGTGGTTTATCTAAAGTGTGTGAGGTCTCATTTTGATCATGACTGTTATGGCTTGAGCCCAGCTGGCAACTAAGTACCACTCAGCTGCTCACTCACACCCCTCCAGGTGGGATGGGGAAGAAAATCAGAAGATGGTAAAACCTGTGGGTTGAGATAAAAAAAGTCCAATAATTAAAATAAAGTAAAATATAATGATAATGGAGATAAAAACAACAGCAATAATTATAATAATAATAGAGAACAACTAAAAAAGGAGAAATAAATTTTCAGAAAACATAAGTGATGCACAATACAATTGTTCAGCAGCTGCTGACTGATGCCCAGAGCATGTCCGAGCAGCAAGAGTGGCCCCCTGACAATTCCCTTCAGTTTGTATATTGAGTATGATTCTAAGGTATGGAATATCCCTTTAGCCAGTTCAGGTCAGCTGTCAGCTGTGCTCCCTCACAGCTTCTTGTGCCCCTCCTCACTGGCAGAGCAAGGGAGACTGAAAAGTCCTTGATTACAGTAAGTACTGCTTAGAGACAATAAAAACATCACTGTGTTACAAATGTTATTCTCACACTGAAGCCAAAATGCAGTATTGTTCCAGCTACTAGGAAGAAAATTAATGCTATCCTGGCTGAAATCAGAACAGTATCCACCTTCTATTCCATAACATTTATGTCATACTCATACCCCACACTTTCCAATATGCCATCACCTTCTCTCTGTCCCCCTCTTCTCACCTCCTGCCATTACCCCTTTTGTGCCAGTGAATTCTGGTCTCACCCTAAGTTTCCTATATTATCCCACCCTCCACTCCACCCCCAGTCTGTAAAATCACTTGTTTATACCTTCTTTTTCACTATATGTTTACTGTGTCTTCTGTGTACGAGATAGAGCATGAATACCTTTACCATATCTAGTCCCTGTCTACCATTGTGTTGTATTTGTTTTTACTTTGCTTCTTGTTCTGTCTCAGGATGCACCCCTATGGTATTCACTGTTACTTTAAATTTTGCCTATGTCAGAATCATCCACATTCCTTGAGCATTATTCTGGATTTTCTTTTATTCATCCCCACTGTATTTCATTTGGCATTTTGTCCAGGAAGATCACCATATGTTCTCTCTGATATTTTTTCTCAATGTGTATTGTATGAGAAATTAGTTAGCACAGGCTCCCGCAATGAAAACGTGCAAAACGGTCAGTTTAAAACCTTCTGTTGTTCACTTGGACTTGCATATTGTGGGTGGCACTTGGGGGCTGCTTTGTTGATGCCTAAAAAAAGATGTGCCTTTTACAAATGAGAACTCTGCTACATGACAATACCTTGAAAGATACAAATGAAGATTGACTACTTATATTTTTATTATGAAATGTCTACAAGAAATCAGCAGTACTTATGCTACCTTTCTGGGCTGACCTTATTCAGTTTACCCCAGAGTGAAATTGCAATTTCTTGTCTTTTCCTAGGCTTCTGTGTTAATAAAAGTAATGTGTGTTAATGAATTTGCAGTGAAAAAAATCTGCCATACACTTAAAACAGTAGCGAAGGCTAATCACTGATGTTCAGCTGGGAGAGACTGGAATAATGACAGGGATGCTGTCCAACTTTCAAAACCTGCAGCCTCTGACAGTCAAAAATGAGAGAATACCCACAGCCTGGTTTGTTAAACATCCTGAAAGAAGCAATGTATCCTTAGAGCAAAGTCTGCTTTTCCCCTCCCTCATTTTCCCCCAGACATACTGGTGTGCTTGTGAAATTATACAGTCAGTGCTGGCAAAGGCTGAGTAGGATTTATTTCAAGAGGGTTATGCCTCAAACTGCTTTTCTCTCCTGTACGTTTGGAAGGTCAGAACACGTTAGCCACTCTTCCTATGAGTCTTTTCTTTCTAACTCAGGTTTGGAGCTCCACTTTAAGAAGTCATTGTAGAAGCTGAAACATGGCCAAATTTTCCAACTAGGCAATTTTTTTTCCAAGCTAATTTGCCTTCAGTTCCACTTGCAACACGGTATTGAAATTTCCTGACATTCAGCTCCTCTAAACTGAGGGGTCAAAGCATTAGTTTATATGATTAAAGGATAAAGCCGATAAACAAAAGGACCCCTGGGGACCAGGGGAACTGTGGCAGGTGGAGGGACCCAAGAAACTAATTCTGAGTAGTAAAGTACCTTGACCTGGCATTTCAGTACCATCCATGGGGACTCTGGGCCTCCTGGGAGAGCCACTGGGAAAAGTCAGCCCAAGAAACTGCCTCCTATGAATGCCTACAGAGTACGGAGTACAGGAACCTTTGTGGGATGCATGGGGAACAGAATTTTGGGATTGTGTAAAATTAATTATCAGATGTTTTAAAGGAAAATTTGAGACTGTATGACACTCATCATGGGATGTTTAGTGAATGGAAATAGGCAAGAAAGGGGGACACTTGTCTATACTGGGGAGAAACAAGTGTGAGAAAATAAAGGAGGAAGGGGAAAAGAGGCCAGCTGATTATAAACAAGGGCTTGCCAGTACACTTGTCTGAGCCCTGTGCCTGATCACTGCACGCTACCTTATATTCTTATAAAGTCCCAACTATCTGTTTTGTGGTTATAAACGGATGCTGCAGAAATTCAACCTGGACTTGGTGAAAGAGTAAGAGATCTGATTACCAGCAACTGGAGTGGAACCACAAGCCCCAGAGGCTTGAGGGCTGAGGCTGCACCAATTTAGGAAGACCTGTATCTTGGGTAGACAAAATGTCTAAGACCAGGTTCTGACAAGAGCCCTATTATGTGTATATTCAACTATTAGATTGTGATCCTTATAAGCCAGGCTGGGCTATTCAGGCCATTCATGTTTGTGTGGGTGGTTTTTTTTTGTTCAGGTGGAAGCCATAAAGGTATTTTTTTCTGTGTCAGTCTGTGTGTCTGGCAATGTGTTTGAAGTGTGTGCACTTCAAATGTTATAGGCTAAGCGTAAATGTTATAGGCTAAGCGTAAATGTTACGCTTAGCCTTGACACTGCCTGGAGCTGGGGACATAGTACTGCCACAGCCCCACATCTACATGGCTGGGTTAGGAGTACTTTCTGGGTCCTGTTGACCTCTGGGTTGAGCACTCTTTAATACACAAATGTTAACAAATTAGAAAGTGTCAGCCAAGAATGATCTGCTTGTAATCCACAGCCCTGGGAAAGTAAGAGGCTCACAACTCCGATTTCAGGGGTTTAGTATTTTTTTTAATTTTATTTTATTTTTAAGATGGTTTCTGAAGTTAGTGGAAATAATTATTCTTGTGGGCCACAATTCTAGTGATGAAGCTGAACAGGAGAAATCCCATGTTCTGCAACAAACATAGAAGGAAAAAGATAGACAATGTGATTTAAGAAAAACCCCAAACAAGCATATAAGTCACTTCACAAGAAGCCCATAAGAGATATAAGCCTGTTAAATGAATAGAAGTTTTTTGCTGTTTTTTACAAAATGTAAATGAAGTTTTTATCATTCCTTCTTAGCTTTTTCTTTTTCTGTCTGTGTTAAGCTTATAGGGCCTTAAGGTCATGTTACCAATGTGTTTTTAAGCTGCACACAATTGCCCTCAACCCTGTAAAGCATTGCACAGCAGGAGAGTATTTATGACCTGTCACAATGAAAGCCACTGTCTCATGAAGCTCAACAGGAGTCCAAGTATAATGCAGTAGTTATGAAGAATATGAAGGTACAACGTTGGGATAACATATTTAAACATCACATTACTATGCCTTTGAACATAACATTTTTCAATCCATATTTTCCACTCAGAAGTTAAGCTGCATGTGTCCTCAGCAGGCTGCTGAAATAGAAATTTTATTTATCTACTACCTATTATTTTCTTAGCAAAATTAGCAACCTATATCCCATTATTTGGGTGGATTATTAACCTTGACTACTGAGGTTCAAGGGCACTTCACAAGGTATTTCTCACTTAGTGGTCATGGTGCCCAACAATTTGTTTTACTTTTTTTTTTTTTTTAAGAACAACTTATCACATGGTTTTATATTAACTTCAGAGCAGGTCTTTGTGCAACAAAATTTGTTCCAGTTATATACATAATGAAAGGGATATACATTCACATCATCTGAAAATAAAAAAGCCATTAAAGTAATGCTGCATATCAAAAAAATATATTTTGTTCCACAGCATAGCCCTTTCACAATATGGCAAACAAATGTTGGTATGATAAATGAAGAATTTTAGTGTCACTTTCTGAAAACACTTTTCACCAACAATATCAATTTCATTCCTCCAATAACAAATATGTAGAGGATTAAATATAAAAAATATAAAAACAAAGTATAATATAGTAAAGTGTGCTCTTTTTATTTATTTTCTTTATCTTGATATTATCTTGCTGATGTCTTTCTCTTTCTGTTTACAATCTTACAGATTTCTTGGTCCTACATTTTGGGTGCTTCATGTGAATTGCCTTTTATGAAGATCTTGCCCTTTTTTTTTAGCCAACAATCTACTGAACATCCATCCTTTGAAAATCCATCATTTAAATATTCTAAACCCTAAATTATGACATACTTTTAAGGTGTCAGGACATTTTTTTTTTTTTACATTAGTTTTGATATAATAAAAACTTGTTATGAGTACTCCTTTATCTATTTGTGTGGAATCCATCCTGCCCATGATTAGTATCATGACTTAGCATTGCATACTGATGATTTATCCAAGCTGTCAGTGGTTTACAGCCAATCAAGTAAATATCCTACAATGCTAAACATTCTTTAATTTACAAGTAGATAGAATATCTGTTAATGATTTTGTTACAGCAGAATAACAACTTTGGATCAATGTTAGCTGTCGCTTGATTAATATGTACATAAAGCAGCTGATCACAGAAATTTTCTGCCTTTTCCCTTTGGTTTTTGTATTTGTTCTTCACAATTAGTCATAGTCACTCAATGGCTGCATATGATGAAGTCAGCAAAACAGACCTTAGCAGGGTGTTAAATGCTGGGCAAAATAAATAGAATTTGTTTAGTGAGGTATATAGAAGAAAAATGGAAATGGCATTGCTATTTTTACATTAATTTTTTATCATTTTGTTAACTTGGGTGAGGTACAGTTTCTCCCTTAAAATGCAATTACTTTATTTTCACTAATACTTAATGATGCTGATCCTTTTATCACTACCTGGTTAATAACATTTTCTCATCTTTTTCTTAATTATGCCTGACTTAGTATAGCCATGTAGGATTCAGTGATGCTTTCCTTTTTCCAGCAAAGGCATTATGCTTTAAAACTGTGTTTCATACCCAGTGACAAAACTCAGAATTTGTTCTATTATTACAAAACTGATTAGCATTTTGCAGGTTACTCTGATCCACCATAAGAAGTGGTGCACAAATGGTTCTGTGATTCTGTGTGGCACTGCGTGTTTACTGCTCATCAGAGATGTTGTGAAGAGTAAGGAAAATGTATGAAGACAGCTCAAACTTTGAGGCTGGTGTAGTGCAGCACTACAGTAAGCTGCATCTTGACCTGTAGAGAAAACTCAGGTATCTGCCATCTCTCTATAGAGCTCACCTCTTCTGGGATAGCATGGCTCCTTGTCTTGTGCTTTCAGTGTGCTCAGAGATACTTAGTGCTCCTAGCTTTAGGTTAAGTGCTGGTTTCCTAAGTTCCTTACTACATTCAGAGGACAGAATCTCAATATCATCTACAATATGGAGATGTAGATGACTGCAGGTAATCTGACCTTAACAAACAAATAAAATCCTATATAGCCATGTTATTATCAGAATGCTTTGCAAAAACAGGGAAGGATTGTTTATTATGGTTTTACTTCCATTTTTTTTTCATTGAATTTAGATTTTTTCCTTTGAATAACTTAATTTCTTTTCAAACTTCCCCTTTTATTTTTTTGAAGTAAATAGTATTGAAGTCCTCCAAACCCCTTATGTGCTCATATAAGCCTCTTTATAAAACCATAGAAAAAGAATGTATTTCTGTAATAGATTTGCTTTTGAAAATTACAGTGTTGCTACAAGCACTATAATAAACGTTTTGAAAGCTTTTTTTAACTCTGTTATTCTTTCTTCCTGCCTGGATCATTTTATGAACAGATAACATTGGAATGAAAACTAAAGCTCTCAAATCAAATTTTTGTAGTACAGATTTGTACATACTTTTTAAAATTTTATTTCCCACAATGGCTACTGAAGATTTAAATATTAATGTGATTTTAATATTGCATAGAAAAAGACTGAAGGTTGAGATCTTCTTATATCTTAATATAATTCCTGCAAAGCAAGAAACAGGCATTATCAAGACTTGATTTAGCTAGTGGCATGTCAATGAAAAATAACAAATCTGAGCACACTGCTGTGAAGAATGTTGGGTTACTCTTTCATTATTCACTCCAATCTCATAACCTCAGTGGCATACAATTTATGAAATGCATTGTCAAAAATACATAGTACCATTAAATATTTTATCCGATTGTCAACGGTGCTGCAAAAAGACTGAATGTTAAACTGAGTCCTCTTAAAAAAATAAGATACTCTGTGCTTTCCGACTCTGTTTCTAGAGATTAAAGTTTTCTGCCAGCATTTTCTTTATAAGTAAAATGAAGCACGTCTCTCTATTTTTTTTTCTGTAATGATACTGAAGAAAGTCTATACCTCTGTAGGGAGGCTGCTGAAGTCCCTAAAACATAAAAGTGAACTCTTTGACTGAGAGCCTGCTGATATGGTCTCTGGTTAGCAATTGTTTTCTTGTAAGGAAAATTTAAAATGTTTTATTAGATGGATAGACAGTAAGGAAATTCTGAGTTACAATGTGTGGTAAGGGAGGGATTACAAACCATTATCAGTAGTTTAGGAATTCCTTAGTTCCTCAACTCTTATTAAATCAAAACTATTCTACACCAGTTTCTTAACATGCATCTTTGTTTATCTTGTTTTGTCTGTGGCAGTTGAGACATTTAATGAAGTTCTTGGCCTTCTTTAACATTCTGGTTTTTTTTCTCTGGATGTTTTCCCCTACCCTGTTTTATACCACTGACATTTGTGTGCAGTGTGGCCACCAACACATTTTAAAAGCCTTTTGAAGTCTACATTGCATCTGGTACAAATGAAGAGAGAATTCTCACTGTTCATACAAGCAAATAGCCAGATTCCTATAAATCTGTAGTCAAGATTTTTGTACATTGTGTTCAAAAGAGACTTTTAAGGTGGCACTGAAAAGGTAGTACCAAGCTGACTTTATGTAAGCTTGAGAAAAACTTTTCGCATGTGTGAAAGATAGTGTGAGGAAAAGGATTTTGTCTGAAAATCTGGTAAGTTAGTCCTGAAGGAGAATATGTAGATTATCTAAACTTGACTCCTCTGCCCAGCCAAGCTTACATAGCCATGAGTGTGAATTTTTATAACTTTCTATAACCTTACAATGTAAACACATATAATCTTTCGATTTGTGATCGGAGAAGAGCCGCTAACTTTCTTAAGCACTCGTATAACCTGAACTGTGGGCGGTTATTGAGTGTGGGCAGAGGAAAATACAGACATTTTGTTCAGTTAGATAGCTGGTCACATATAAAGTGTATGTATGTGATGTATACAGGACAGATAAAAATTGCCAGCATGTATGGTCAGAGGAGTCTTGGCTCCACAAGGAAGACTGCAGAAAGACCTCCTGTTAACACCCCTTAAATGCTGACTGACATTCTGTCCCAGAGCTTTCTTGTTGAGCTGTATCCTGTTCCAAGGATCCAAAAACATTGCTGCTGTTTGTGTGCTAAAACTACAGTATGATGGAACATGGAGTGAGAGTTTTTCTCTTTTACTGGCTAGATGCTATCTTTTTATAACTTGGAAAATAAAGCCTAGCATCTCAAAGCCATGATTTCTTTCACTATTCATATTAACTGAGCTTTTGCTTTCCAGCTGCTAGTTGTGATGTAACTGTCAATGAATTTGTGTTAGTCCACATTTAAGATGACAAGAAAGTTGATTATAGCATTATAGAATGCAGCTAAGTTTTCATAAAACTAAAGGTGACTTTGTTAACACCTTGCCTAGGTTGCAGATATACTTTTTGTTGGGCGATGATCCTCCAGGTGGTATACTGTTCTATCTGCATTATTCTATTAATAAACCATCTGTTGCTATATCTGGGCTCAGGAGCTCTTGATCAGTGTTCAGTAAATAAAAAACATTTCTGGGGGATTGGGAGAGAACTTTAATTCAAAATTATTGTAAGGTTTTTTTGCTTGTACAACCCTTTTCCTAGGTCAAAAGTGTGAAAGGGAGATTATAGGAAGCTGACATTTCTATTGTTTATAGAGGGCTGTTTTAAACAAATATCACTCCAGCTTCAGTTCATGAATCCATTGTCTGTGCAGGCATATGAAGTGCATGGGTCAAGGATTTCATTTCACTACATCAAAAGCAATGAATTCTTGACTTGTCATTGCAATTTTTCATGTTTTCAAGTTTTTCTGTTTTCCAAGTATCCGAGCAAGCTCATCTGTTCTAGCTACTGCTACAGGCTTCAAAAGACAGCAACAAACCTCAGTTGGGATTCACACCTAACGAAAACATAAAAGGTGAGCGTTATTAGCTACAGCCATTCAAATGGGTCTTTTACCCATGGGCTTTGCATGTTTTGGAATAAACTAGACAATGACATAATATTACTTTTGCTTCCTTTGTGCTGTATCTTTTTTGTAGTCTCTGGCAAATTTTTCAGGAAAAATTTTCTGGAGAAGAGTATAACTTCAGTAGCACTTCCCAACACCTCCAACACCCACTAAGATTTTTCTAGGTAGTGAGCTCTAAACAGATTCCTACATTTTCTGATCAGGGTTTAGATAGCAGGCTAAACTGTGTATTGTAGCATCACAAAAAGAGCACCCAAGTACAGATCTGTTAGAAGTGTGAGAATAATTGTACTTGTCTATAAGCACATGTTAATGATTGAAACAAATTATTTCTGTTTATTCTGTAGTTGGCTTCTGCTGTTTGGCCACCCAAAGGATATATATAAAAAAATGATTAGGTTTCCTCTATATAGATGTTCAAACATGTTTCCTTAAATTTTTCTGATTGTTTTATGTATTTCTGAAGTATATGTAGGTATATACTCAGGAAATTATTTTATTGTTACAGGAACACAAACTATGGAGAAGTCATCCAGAGAATAGTCACAGTTAACACATAATAGTACTGAATTACTAGAACTACTAAATAGCACACCCTGCTCCCCAAAAATAAAATTACAATCTGTTTGCATGAAAAAGGCTTTGTTAGTTTTAGTTAGAGCAGGGTTTGACTGATGAAAGTTTTATTCATCTTGCATAGGCAAATATTTAGCAGAGCTTCTACCCGCTGCTAGTATGGACATCTGGTAGCAACAATGAAAACACTGTTGCTCACAGTGCAGTTTTACTTCTATTTTTATTAATGTTTTATTAGGGAAAACTACCCTGTAAGTTAAAAAAAGAGCAGATAACAATTATTTTTACAATATATTTTTATTACTAATACAATTACAGCAGTGACTAAAAGTAATGCTATGCTCACGGGACTTGGGTATAGGGGTATTAGCAGAGAGAAAGTGGTTAGTTACCCTTTTACCCTTACACTGTTCAACTCAATAAAATAAAATTACAGTTGTAGGAGGATAACAGGATTAATGTAGAGTCATCATTTCCTGCAGCATTAATCCTTTAAATTTGACCTTTCAGGAGTTCATTATGCCAAAATTGATAGATCATGCTCATAAAAAAAAGTTACTTGGAATACCTGATAACTGTTGAGGTAACTAAACAAGCATCTTAAGACAGTGTCTGTATATATTTAAAATAGGTGTGTATTTATGTGCACACACACACACACACATATATATATGTATAGAATCATAGAATCATACAATAGTTAGGGTTGGAAAGGACCTTAAGATCGTCTAGTTCCAACCCCCCTGCCAT
>JBAFWW010023268.1:0-12259 GCA_036873685.1 Agapornis canus
CTGCTCTCTTGCAGTCCAGGGCAGTGAGCTTGCTGCACGCTCTTCTCACTGTCCTATCTTTCATAGTAGCAATGCCACCCCACTTTACTGCTACTTATTTCTTCCTTAGTGCATGGACATCCCTGCACAGACTTGCAATATCTAATTCTGGGTGTGTATTCACACATTGTTATTGCAAATCAGTGTCAGATTGCAAATCAGTGTCAAATCAGTGACTGATTGCAAATCAGTGTCAAGTCAGTGACTGATAGACAAATTGGCAGTTACTGAGGTCCTGTTCTCTATTCAGTTTCTAATACTAAGAGCTCTGGCAGACTCAATAAATCAATCAAATGCAATTCAATGTTGTGATAAATGCAAGTTTATCACAATGCTGTCAGTGAGAACTTCTGTCACTGTGGAGGCTATTTAACACCACTTAATTAAGGCTCAACTAGCCTCACTGTTAAGGCCAAGCCAGTCCATGACTTGGACTGAGCAGGCAGTGATGTGGCATGGCATTCCAGAGTGTGTGTCACCACCTTGGCTTCTGTGGGTCCTGTCTTAAGACCAGAGATGCATTTCTAGTGTACCCACAACTGAGAATTTCTGGGACATGCTCATTTCCCAGGAGCACAAATTCATTAGATTCAGCTAAGGATGCTGTTGGCAAGAAAAATGGTCTGTGTTCATTAACCTGGTGGAAGAAGCAAGGTGTTTACTTTTTGACTAATTTCCTCTTGATTTATTTTCCATTGGGAGGCACGTTCTTCGGTTACTTGTGGTTAATTTATAATCATCCATAAAGTACCATATGTGAAGTAATCTGACTTTCCTTGACTGTGAAACAGGGCCTCCATTTCAGTGATCTGCAGCAGGTTTCTCCACCACCTTACTTCAGTCATTCCCAACTAAATTATATGTGGAAACACTGAGTTTAATTGTGTTATTTCTGGAAAAGAAAAGGGGGGGGGGAAGCAGAGTAAAACTAGTTCTAACAATCCAATTTGTGAATTATAACTGTACACTCTAATCATGTTTTTCTTTCCCCAGATGTGGAGAATTTTAAGAGTGCCTCATTACCCACCACTAATTAAATCTAACATGAAAGAAGTACTGGATTAGACCCTGCTAGCATTAAGTTTCTGGCAAAGCTCCCACTGACTTCAGTGGAACTTGTGTTTTGGACTCATCCAAAGACAATAATTATTTATTATCTGGTAGCACCTGGGACCTTCAATTAAAGCTCTGGTCTTGTGGCACTGGGCAAGCAAAGAGGCTATTTGGGTTTAAGAGTGTTACACTCATTGTGACAAGCAGAAGAAGCCATTGAATGAAACAGCTAGGCAAGGTGCAAAGAGGTGGGAAGAGGGACCTGGCTTTGAGACTAACAAAGTTTGTCATAGCGGTGAGTAATCTGTTGGAAAGCACAATGTTGGCTTTTCTTTCACCATGGATGGGTAAAATATTCACAAACTGCCTATAACCAGATAGCTTATTCCTAGGGTTAGACAGCTTCTTTAAACACAGAGTCTTTTACAAATACGTGTTTGGGTCTAGAGAAATTACCAAATGAGAAGGTCTCGGTGGTTCATACAAAACCCAGGCATCCCAGGGAATCCTGGCTGGAGTTACATGTGAAGGAGTTATCCACGTGTCTGGATGCTGCAACAGGAGCAGGAACTCATGCAAAAGAGAACCATAGTAACATACAAAGTACACAGGAGAAAAGAGTAAAGCATGTGGGGCCTGGTGTGGAAGGAATGATCTGCATGAGCATCTGTAAGAGCTGCTGTAAGCAGGATATGTGAAAATCTGTACTCAGATCAGTGCTATATACAACTGTGTCCTGGCTTGATTGTAACTTTCCTAATTCTTTCCTAAAACTCATTTAAATTCCTCACTGGTTTGTTTGTCTCATCCCCGTGGCACTCCTTGATCTATGTAGTTCAATTAAAAGGCAGCATGAGGGCAGTATCTACAAGACGTTGTTTATTTCTGCACTTTGTATGAACAGAAGTTCTCTAAATGCTTCCACTTCTTTTTTATTTCTCTTTCCCCTAAGCTGCTAAAACTTTGCTTTAAAACTGCAGTGTGGATTGACAAATGTGAGCCCAAATCCCTGCCTGTTGTTATAAACTGAATTCTCCATTAGTGACAACTCACATGATGTGTTAGGCTAATACAGCAAATTTTGTTTCTTCATTTTCCAGTTTGCTAACAGTAGCACTGCAATGATGGAGAATTTTCTAGCTATGTTTTATCTTTCTCTTTCATTATCACTTTTGGACTAGATACCTTCTTGTTTCATTTGTAAGGCTGTGAATGAAAAAGTATATAATTAAGTTGCTTTCATGACATCCCAGTGTGTTTACTGCCTTTGGTGGATTTTTGAATGCAGGTTTCAATGTGTTCCATGTTGTACCCTTGGGATGAAGGTCTCAGGGAGAGTCTCCTTGCTGGCTGTGTAGGGTGATGAGGGAACCTGGGAGAAGCTGAGGAGCAGCTGTGTTGCTCTTTCAAAGCAGTTTGAAGAGCAGATGTGTTGGGATAGGACTAGCTTTAAGAATACTCTTAGAAAGTCCTCACCAGATCCAGAGCTCTTGTAAGAGATAATTCACTGGAGTTGCTGAAGTCAGACATATCCCATAAGCAGGTTTCTCTGGGACTTAGTAAATATTTCAGTTGTACAAGCAGTTTCTGAAGTGTTCTTCTTGTATTTAGTGCAGATTGTGATTTGTTTCCAATTATGCCTTAATACAATTGTATGCTTGTTTACATCGTTAGTTGAAGGGGTATGTGTGCCCTTAACCAGCAGTGCCTAGTTTGACTAATTGCAAACCTGTTCAGTAATTTCTTTGCATTTGTACCGATGTCATATCTCTGAGGAAAGACTTCTTAATATGGTGATGCTTGAAATGCTCAACTGTGGAACAGTGCTGTTGATCAACAGAACAGTCCTTTCATTTCATGTAGTGTGACTGCTTCATGAGGAAGGTAATGGCTATTGCAGAAATTTATCCTAGGTAGTTTTTAATGGTATTGTGTTGATTCAGGAGCTGTAACTGTTATAGGTGTACTGCTTCAGGTTGTTATTTGGATAGATGGGTAGGCCATATGAGTTTCTGTGAGAAAGTCCTTTGTCTTAAACAGTTCGTATATTCAGCTGGTGTTAAGAGGTCTCCTAATGTCTGTGCAGTGTTCCTGCTCTCAGATGCATATCCAGTGGTAAAAATTGCAGTGCATCAATATCAGGTTAAGCATTTAGAAAGAACCAATATGTGATAAAGAAAAAAAAAATGATCCCATTGCCTTTCATCTGTCGCATTTTCTTCTGCAGATCATGCGGTTTATGTCTGTGGAAACAAATCTGAATCAAAGGTTGTCAATGGAATGTGAAAGTCAGTGCAAAGCTCTTAGCTGACATTAATTGATGCTGTAAAAGGCAGAAAAATCAATGGTGCCCCAAGTTCCTCAGTATCTACACTAGCAAGTAGTGCAGCTGAACAGGAACTGCAGCAAAGACATCTCCTAGTCTAATTCTAAAGTGGGTCTAAACCCCCAGCCAATTCCAGTCTGCAGTGCTGTGCCATTCTTTCAGAAGGTTGAGGATCCTTGTATTCTGGAGCAAGGCTGTTTCTGTTGTGACATCTTCTGCACAATAAAAACACTCATCCTTTCAAGTTAAATCAACAGTTGTAGCAAAATGGCTAATAGAATTGCAGTCAGATCCTCAATTGTCTTTAAAAGAAGAGAAAATAATATGACATTTGAGTATGACACTGATAGTGTCACTGAAATAAATTAAATGAATGTTATCTCTTTTTCTGAGTGTCTTTAGAATGCTTTCAGGATTGTTACTGCTGAGCAGTATTAACAAAGTTACCAAACATCTATTTTCATGTAACTTATCTTTTGCAGTATTTGACAATCCTGAAGTAAATGGTAAAGTCAATTGTAACAGGAAGTGAAAGAAATGACTGTCAGAAAAGATAGAATGCTATCAAATAAGACAGAAAACAAGTTTCTGAAGTCGGAAAATATGAGTTTGCACCTTCCATTACCTTTCGCAAACAGGTGTGATAGTGCTGTGGGGTTATAACAGACTTAACCACACCTGTGAAACTGCAAACAGCTTTCGTAAATGGGTTTGATTTCCAAACAAGATCAGACCTCACTCAAAATGAACACTTCCCTCTGTATTCATCCTCAAATGGCAAACTTCTCAAGAAAGTCTGAGCCCTTCACTGCAGCAGTTTATGGTTTATACTTGCACAGAACAATCTGAGTTTGAGCTTAAAGCTGGAATCTCAGAGCAGGTGGATTTCAGGGAGTTTAAGGACTTATTCTGCATTTTGTCCAACAATCTCTGGTACTCTGAAAAAAAAAAAAAAATAGAAAGTGTTTTGGCTTATGAAAAGGACTGAAAAATAGAGATTGCATAAATCATGGGTAATTGTTTTGAGGAAAGTTCAATTCTCCAGATGTGCTTTTCTCAATCTGCAGTGGCAGAGTATTAAAGAATTTTAGTGATCACGTTTGACCAAGGAGGACACACAAGCCCTCATCTTCGTTTGTCACAGCGTGACACCATGGAGGTGCTACAGCAATCATCATCATCCCTTTGATGCTATGGCTGCATCTGTATATGTCTGGATGTGCCTTTCATATGTTCAACAATCACACGATCAGGAGCTAGAGCAGACTCTGATGCTAAGATGCTGCCTCAGCTCACTGATCCAAGATGCAGAGCTCATTCTTGCCCTGTTCTATGTGTGACTGTATGATGCAACACTTTCCAGCTTTTTGTGAGGTCTTCAAAGTCCCTGAATGAAGTCTCAGTGAAGGACCAATTCCAGCTGTTATGATCAAGGCACAAGAGTCCCCCAAAAGAGCCTGTTTGTGGAGTCACTGCATTCCAATTAGCTCAGCACAATCCTTCCATGAGGATTTACAGGACCTTATTTGTAGCATCTGTTAAAATAATTGTACCTCTCTGATTTTTATCCCTCTATTCCATGTTTTAAGTATATTCATTAATTAAATGGCTCAGCTTATTTCAGCATGGCCTTGAACTGGGCAGTATATCATACTCATTATCCTCTGTCCATATTACTTTGAGCTCACACAAGTTCAAAGCCTTTCTGTCTGCTCATCCTCCTTCTTGGTGCTTTTTCTGTTTGTTTTGTTGTTGTTGTTGTTGTTTTTTTGCTTATTCTTGTAACGGAGGTGCTACTGTAAGCTGAAAGGCTGAATGTTACCTGTTGAATTGTAGGTGACAGGAAAGCACTAGTACCTGAGAAGGCCAGAACTACAGGAGAGTGAGCACATAATGTGTCCAGAGGATCAGAGGATTTGCCTATAGATGTAGTTTTCTTTCTGGAGAAAGAGGAATGATACAGATCAGGGTGATTAGGGAGCATAAATGTGTTGGTTTTGGCTGGGATGGAGTCTTCATAGTAGCTGGAATGGGACTGTGTTTTGGGTTTGTGCTGGGAACAGTGCTGATAACACAGGGATGTTTTAGTTACTGCTGAGCAGTGCTTAAACAGAATCAAGGTCTTTTCTGCCCCACACCCTACCAGCAAGCAGGTTAGAGGTGCACAATAGGTTGAAGGGGACACATCTGGGATAGCTGACCCCGATTGATCCAAGGGATATCCCATACTCTGTGCCACTGTGCTCAGCTGGGGGAAAAAGGAAGGGGTGATTTTCAGAGTGATCTTCCCAAGTCACCATGACATGTGGTGGGGCCCTGCTGTCCTGGAGATGGCTGAACACCAGCCTGCCCATGGGAAGTGGTGGGCAAATTCCTTGTTTGCTTTGTTTGCCTGTGCAGTTTTTACCTTGCCTATTAAACTGCCTTAGTCTCAACTCACCCAATCTCATCTCACCTTTACTCTTCTGATTCTCTCCCTTATCCCACTGGGGGAGTGATTCAGCTCCATGGGGCTGAGTTGCCAACCAGGTCTAAACTGTAACAGTAGGACAGCAGCACTGAGCTACTAAATGGAGATGTCAGGCTGGTAGGCAAGAAGGGATGGAAGAAGCGTAGAAGGACAGTCTTTGTTGGAAGGGATGGTGTGGGGTGGGCTAGGATGGGGTGTAGGGCTGTTGGCCCAGGAGATGTGGGCATACATGGCAGGACAGTGGGACCTGCAGACAGCATTTCTCTGATGCAGATGTTCATCCTGTGCTGCTCCTCAAACACATCTGTTGAAACTACTCAATAGGAAAAGGTAGATGAACAAAATTGAAATAATCTCCAAAGAAGCAGTAATTAAGGGTTATTTTAATGCAGCAGGTTTAATGGCTTCCAATTTCCTGCTAGAGAAATGTGTAATCAATTAAGCCCGTGATGCTAATTTAACTCGAAGAATAAAAAGTGCTTCATGCCATGAGAGGTATTTACTGAACATATATTTTCCTGACAGGGGCATGGGGAATTTTTTTAAATGAAACATGGAAATATGTTTATCACTTCTTAATTCCAGATAAAGCCCTTGTTGACACTAATTAGGGCTAGTGGCATTGATTAGTATTAGTGTTTGCAGTAGCAGGACTTCCTTCAAACTAGGAAATCATACTTATTTTAAGTTAAGGACTCATGTTTAAAGCTAGTCAGAGGAATAAGTCTTGTATGTTCAACACCAGACATTAGATAAGTCTGTGCTTACTTGCTCTGTTGCCCATTTGTGCCATGAATAGAGACCTCAATGTACTGCAGAACTGGGTTTGGGGACAGCTGGGATTGCCCAGTGCTGTAAGGCAAGTAGGGTTACTGGTTCCTATAGCCACATTTTATAGGAGGGCTGAATTCAAAAGTCCAGCAAAAGCATCCAACCCTCTAGTATAAAAAACCCTGGAAGTCCCATCATAAACAGTCTCAACTGGTAATCTGAAAATTACAGCAGAGTCCAAGATTAAGTGGTGATTGTCCAATTAAACACTCAAAACAAAAACGCCCTGCACACCTCTGTAAACCACTCAATTACGGATGCACCATCCCTCCCTGTGTGCTGTGAGCTCTTTTCTGAAGCCCCTTTCCAGCTGGAATAGCTCACAATATCATTTCTGTGCAGAGGAGATGCTGTCTCTCAGCCCTTATATTTTGCTTTCAGCAAGCAGAGGCTTATCTGTCACTTGTTGCCGTCTAGCACTGAGATTGCCAGTGTTTCACTAGTGCAAAGAAATTGTGACCTGGAAAGAGGTGGATGTTTTCCAGGGATCCAGTGGAAAGCCAGGTACTGCCTTTGTACAGTCCCTGCCTTTGTACAAAGCCGAAGAATTTGCTTGTGTCTCCTCACATCGCAAGGCAAGCGTGCCAAGAGCCCAACACCTACACTTCACTGCAGCCCACATCACATACCTCCTAGCAAATCCCATCATGTCTAGTCATGCAGAGTGGCAGGGGAGCATATACCTTGCTTAGTCTGCCTATTTAGCTTCCATGCTTGGCACTACTTGATTTATGTCTTGTTTCCCAGCAGAATCTGTTGTGTCTAATCGGAGATTATTCCAAGTGTCACAACAGAGATCAAATCTGACAGTTCTGCTGAGCACTGAAGTAATGAGTTAAATGATGCACCTTGGCTAATCCTTAAAACTCCATTAGGCATATCTTGTTTTCCAGGTCAAAGCAGAAACACTTTTAAACTTTTAGAGGAATTCAAGAATTTGGAGATGTGGGACAAACAGAAGACAGAGCAGTTGTTTTGAGTGTTCAAGCATATCCCATGGTGCAAAAAAAGACTTGTTCCAACTGTGAAAAGAGCAACAAATATTGGATTTTGTTTTACTTCTCCCAAATTTTGTCCAGGCAGATGACAGCCAGACAGAGAAATAAAACAAAGTACCATACTGAAGTGATATTAAATCCTGCTGCTAATAATTGGCTTCATTTTTCTAGTTATTGATTGCTGTCAAGGTCCTGTCTGGGGAAGGATACAGAGTCCTGGTTTATGACAGCTCACAGAAACATCAAACCTTCACTTCTTCGCTTTGAGCACATTTCTATTTTGCCACTTAAATTCTGCACAAGCACTGTTACCTTATTCTCTAGATAAAGTGATATAAAGTTATATTCTATCTCCTCTGGGACCGAAGAGGAAACATCCTGCTGGTCAGACCATGTCCTCTGAAGTTACGCTACTGAGAGCATGTGTCTGTGGCTCCTTTATGCCAGAAGCCATGCAGCATGTCTCATGCCTACAGCAGAGACAATTCAAACAGATCAGAAGGCTCAGAGCCAGCCTTTTTCTTTACTCTTTGATTTCAACAGCAATCTCAGAGAGCCACACAACTTGTCACCTAATTCCCTAAACCCTTTGGATTGTCCTATGCCCTACAGATGTTGTGAATACAAAAGTTATCCCATCCTCTCCCATCTGGAATCACTTCTGCCTAACCATTTCTCCCAGGAGGCTAAAAGAACCCATTTTCTCCAAGGAGTTGAAAGAAATTGGAAGGAACCTACTTAGGCCAGTGGTTGTAGCAGTTTGAGGGTGTTTGTCTGAAGCAGTCACAAGACAGAAACAAAGTTCCTACATACCCCAGTCCTTGTTACTAGTCAGCAGGCAGAGTCTCTTTACCATATGTAGAGAATCTTCCAGAGATTGAAACCCCATTCATTGTTCTTTTATATTAGTTCCATTTCCCCCCATCTACATGGAGACACTAGCCCAGCATACAGCTTTAGCTTTGATCTGTGCACCAGAAAATCTGCAGCAAGTCAGCTGCACATTTCTAAGGAGATTAAATTTGCCCTTGTGGTCCATCAGAAGCCTGGCAGATCTCTGTTATGTGCCTTGTGGTCCAGGATCCTAAACCAGCAAAGCCTATCTGTAAGTTTAAGCATATGAGGCCCCCTTTGATGGGACTTACTCATCTAAGGTTAAGCGTATGCACAGAGTCTTATGTGAACAAAATGCTCTGCTTTCATATACTTGTGAGTGACCTTCACCTGAAGATTAGTGAAATGATTGTAATCTTTTGGGGTTTTTTTTAAGTGGAATACTGCTTTAGAAAAGTGAAAAAGCCTATGCTCTGCCTATGAACTTTAGCATTTAGTGTGTGGTGGAGACAGAGTGATGGAGACAGTGTGTGTGATGGAGACATAGGACATTATATTGAAAGGCAAGACAAGGGCATGGGTAAGCATTGTTGATGAAGTTGTAAAAAGTTGTGTGTGGCAGAGTATCTTCTCTGGCGCTGTGAGGTTACAGGTTCATTTTTGCTTAGGGTCAGCCCAAGTTCAAGGGAAGACATGTAGCCAAGAGAGGGAGCTGAAGTGCAGGAAAGTGCGAGGATTTGAGGTGGGATGATACCAAAGGTTGAAGTGATGTGGGACTTGTGCTTGCAAGTAAAGCAGAGTACTATTCCCAACAGTAATTGGGGAAGATCCATTTTGACAATCTAACATCTACATTTCAAGCTTCATAAAGCCACTGTGCCACAGAAACAATTTTTGACAGAGGTAAAGTCTCTAAGCCAACTCTTTATCTAACAGTCTCAGCTTCCTCACATAATTAGCAGCAGAAATGCAATGCCCTCTTCCGGTTCTGAGCTGTTTGCCCACATGGCAAAGAAAAGAACCAGAGAGAGCATGTAACATTACCATCCAGTGGCCAACACAAGACTGCGTTAGTCAGCTAATTTATCCAAATGTTTTCTTGATTGAAAACCAAAGCTGAAAGTCTGTCCTGGCTGGTGAAATTAGTGCCTTGGTGCATGTCTTTTTTCCTCCGGGTTGCTATGTTTAGTTAGTTAAGCATATCTTACAAGCTATATTGGAGTGTCATTCGCAGTGAAATATAGTCCTCTGAGGTCAGTAGCCAAACACAGAAAGAAACCACCCTTGAAAGAATTCTTCTGTACTGTGCGCAATCTCTGTCATCGATGGAAATATTTCAATTTTGGTGTAAATCGTTTATCTGGTAAACTGCAAACGTCAAGGTAAAAAAATGTGAAAGGAGAGGGAGGAAGAGGAAACTGTGCCTTGTTTTCCTCTCCTTTCGGGCTGTTTTTTAGCCTTTTTGCAATCTGAAAGTTTTTCCAAAATGTGTTTCCTCTGAGTAAACTGCATGTTTATTTATGCTTACTGATGAGAATCTAAGCCACTGATAGCTTTGATTTGCATATTTATTCCTTTTTTTTCCCAGGAAAAATAAAGAGCAGTTGCTTGTGTGAATCTGAAATCTATTACAGGCATCCCAGTTCTTGACAAAAGGTCAAGTAGAATAATTTATCTGAAAAATGACTTGTTCCTTTTAATCTTTTCAACCTGACAAGAAAAACAAAAGAAGAGAAAAAGTGAAATTAAGGGAAAAACAACAAACCACTTTTTGATTCAGATAGGACTAAGCGAAATCTAAACTGATGGGGAAAAAATCCTAACTGGTGTTATATGTAGGATCTGCTACCTGGGAAAACTAAGCGAGATAACCTCAAAAGACTTCTTTAATTTCAGTCCTAAGGGTGAGGGGATAAAGGGATCTTTTCCTAACACAGAGTTAGGAAAGAACATGGATTTTATATCATTTTCATGACCACTTTGACTTCTTGTGCCAGTGACTTTAATCGCTGGAATAAGACAGCCCAAAGGGCTATGCTAACACAGCATCTTCAACCCCGATGCTTCAAACCCCAGGTCTAACCTCCTCATCATATCCTGTGTCTATGCTGTTATATTTATTCACTGCACAGAAGTAAATAGCACTGTGGTTCTAAGGAATCAGGAGATTTGTGTTTGCTGCCATCAAGACTACATTTAATATTTGACATTCAGCCCGAAGAAGTTGCAGTCTGGACTTCTGAAATGCACTCACAGAAGCTGAACTGATTGATCCATCTCTGCTGCATGTAGCTAGAAAGGAAGAGAGGCAAGTTGTCATGTTTTTTCAGTCCTTCCTCATAAACAGCCTTTGCTTTGATGTTTCAGATGGTCTTAACATCGATCAACAGTTACAGCCTTCTGTAGCTTATGCAGTAAGCTGATGTCTGTAAATAAAGCAGAGATTTTTAATTCACCATAGTAAAAGGTCAGTTTGAAAGAAGGAATGATCTGCACATGGATCCCATCTCCATTCTCACACAACTGGGCATCCCCTCAGGCTGTAAAAGTCACAAACTTGTTTTTTTCCACAAAAATAGAGAAAACTGAATTTAATTTGATTGTGACGTTTTGCCATGATGTCAAGGAAGCAATGGTGGAGAGGAATCCCTGGCTATTTGGATTCTCTTTTTAGTGAAATATCTTTTATAAACCACTCCCACAGTCCGTATTCACAAACCTTTAACACTCTGGGAGTCTTCCATTCTCAGGCCATTGCTCTCAGTGACCTCCACGTGGGAGCTAGCTTGTGCCCTGGAATACCGTTCTTCCTCAGTGATTCCTTGGTGGAGGTCAAGGCAGGGGTCCTGCAGGGAGAGGTGCTCTGAGCAGCTGCCTTGTCTTTCCCTGAGCCACAGCCTCTTTGCTGACAGTTTTTTTAGCTTGTGCAATCTTTGGATTTCATCGCTTTCAGATGATGAATTCAAATGATTCCTGCAAGCATCCGTGCAGGAAATATGTCCTTGGTAACTCTGGATTGAAAGGCTGCATACTGATAAACCATGGATAACCCCAGTAAGCAATCCAGAGTTTTCTCCCATAAATTATAGCTGTGGTTTTTAAAGTTTATAAGCAAACAACCATGAATCCTCTTTGTTATTCCTAAGGTCTGTTTGAGCAGAGTGTTGGATAGTTGCTGTGAGGGAAGGGCATTGTTCAAGGTCTTCTATGAGTGCCTCAGCAATGGTGTGAATGGGCATCTCCCCCAAAATAAGCATTCTGTTGAAAAAGGAAGTGGAAAATTTTCTTAAACCAGATGAAGAAAGAAGCCTGGAGTTTGCAAGAAGCTGGTTTGTGAGGAGAAGCAGTGAGCCTGGTGTTTTGCTGGCAAATTCAGAGGTCTACATTGGTTTCCAAGGCAACAGAGCCCAGCTGAAGGGCTCCCCGCATGCCAGTGGCATGTTGGTACATCTGGCATCACTACCGAAAGCTTTATGCTGGTTATGTCTCCTCCAGCTCTGGCCATAATGTCCTCAAAGCCTCACATGACTGATGGTGCAAGGGGTACCCAGCACTACCCAGGTTTTTCTTTCTTGTGTGTCTGGAAGCAGCTGTTTCACTGTTGGTTGTGAATGACAAGGAGCATCATGGAGCTGTTCCCACAGACTCATAGGATCATAGAATGGTTTGGGTTGGAAAGAACCTTAAGATCATCCAGTTCCAACCCCC
>JBAFWW010023268.1:12359-26328 GCA_036873685.1 Agapornis canus
CAGCTACTACAGAGAAGAAAAACTGACTGCAACTGCTGAACCCAGGACAGTCAGTTAGAAGGGTATGAAATTACTGTTACTGTCTATATGGGTATGCTTAGAGTCACTGGGCTGGTTAGACATGGTCATTATGTACACAGAAGAGATTTGTCAGTCTTGCAAAGCCTCTCTTTTTTTCTACACAAAATTTCTTGATAAATGATCAGAACCTTGTGTGCCAAAAAACGGTTATAGCAGATTTTATACTACTGTTTTATACTGTTAAATTTATATATTTTTATGTATGTGTCTGTCTAAACACTAAAGTATTTACCTATTGAAATTGTTTTATATTTTTTGTCTTAAATTATATAAAATTATAATGAACTCACTTCTGTTTGTGCATATTGGTAGGGAATCTCATGGGGAATAAGCTCCACTGATGGGAGCTAATGGTGAAATACTTTTTTGGTTCAGGGTTCCTTAACAGCCCTATGTATTTCCAAATTACAGAAGAGACTTAATTTGTTCTGGCAACAGTTACAGAACAGTTCCCTGATTAGTGTAGGCAGTTCTGGTCATAAAATCGCCTTATGATCAGAACTATTTAATAAAACATACAAAACTGGACCAAGCTCATAGTTGTCATACAGTAGCACCTGCCCCCATGTGTAAGTCTTTCAAGGATATTTTGAACTAAAAATTGCCTCTAAAGATGCGTTTCATAGCATTTTTTTTATTTATTATTTTTTTTTTTTTGTAATTGTGCACAACCTCTTTCTGGATATAGGAGCTCTTTGCCACCCTGTGGCAATGAGTTCCACTACTCCTTTATGCAGTTTGGGTTTTTTTTGCTTCTTCTGACAGATTTTTATCTAATGTTTTATAATTCATTATCTAGGAAGTACAGTAAAATGTCATGACCCATTTTCCATCTCCATGACACTTAATTTTAAAAAAAATCTGTAACATGTTCCCTAGTTGTTTTTGCTCCAGGCTGAAAAATACTTCCGGGATTAATCTTTTCTTACTCAGATGCCACTGTACATTCCCAGTCATCCTTATCAGCTTTCTGGGACGTTTTATAGCTCTTCTACATTCAATTTAAAATGAGAAAACCAAGATTCCATAGAGATGTTGAGATGTGCAGTAGCAAAATCAACTATTCTTTTTAAAGAGCTTTGGATTCTGGAGTAGACTGCTTAGAGTAGAATACAAAACCAGTTACCAAACAGCTTACTTGTCCCTGTTTCTGATGAAAAGTCAATCTAAGAGGGTAGTATTATAACAATTATTTACTTGTTTTGCTAACTGTAGCTTGTAAAGCTGTAATCTGTGGCTGGAACCAATATTAAAACATGAGACCAAGATCTTTTCAGTGCTACTATCATGAAAGCCTAAAATCTCTGGTTGCACAGTTCATCTGATCCAGCAGTTACTGTCAAATAACACTCAATGCTTATATGCCTAACCTGTATGCAGTTTGCATAAGCAAGCTCCACATGACATATTCCTTTGATAGTGGAAATAGAATCCAAATCATTCAGTTCCACCTTGTTCTACCCTAGTGTAAATGTGTTTGGATTTCTTGTCTTTATATGTGGTGCTATAAGCTAACAAAGTGTGGTTACATTCAAATCTGTTTGATTGTTATTGCACAAGAATTATGATAGGCTTCCATAGTTGTCCTTTTGAGTTTTGGCTGCAATCACAGAACTATGCCTCACTTTATTTAATCCTAAAGAATGGAGCATAGAATTAATAGGCACCCTGTTAGCTAGCAAAGTGACAGTACTGAAAAGTATTATAAACTGCCATCCTGTCCTTTACAGCTTCACGATTGAGACTCATTTGCAGGAGGAAGGAAACTGCTGTTATCTTCAGATTAAAAGAGGATCTCGTTGATTGCTTACCTTGAACACAAAGCCTTTCCAAAGCAATTAGCAAAACATAAAAAGTAGTATCCGAAGAAAATTCAATGGCTCTGTTGGAAGTGTCACACATAAACTGGCTTATTTCTAAACTCTGCCTCTTTTTTATTCTCACAAAGCAAAATGTGAGAAAAATGAAGCCATTAAACTTTTAAGAATTTGACTTAATTTGCTAATTAAAAATCACATATTTTAATTTGGTTCTTTTAAGTGTAATATCTACAGGGAGGAGTATCTGGGTAATTAAAAGTATTAGTATGATTTTAAATTGTACTTCACTAATTTTTCATGCTAATTAATGTCTTCATATAGCAAGTCACTTCATCTAGATAATGCCTTGCCTACCATAAATAGCTACTCTCCCACCACTATGGTATTTAACGCACATCCTGATGTTGAAAATTTAAAATTAAAATTAAAAAAAAAAAAAAATTGTGCTTAACATCCTAAGAGTGAGGGTTCTGCAGAAAAAGAAAAATCTTAGACTGGACTGAGTTACTCAGCAGATTTGAGCATTGTCATTTGAGACATTTCAGGTACTGGAGATGAAGGTGGCAAATATAAGCAGGAGCTATAGGATTCCTACAGGTTTCTGGGGACTTGGTGGATGACATTTCAAACAGCATTAGATGTATAACAACTTTTACTTACACCTATTGTCAGTGAAGCCGGTGGAATTTAACTGAGCAACTGTGTATCATAGAATACCTTTTATAACATATAGATGAAGAATGGCTTTAAAATGCAGCTTTTGATTGTTAACTTCCAAGAATATTGTTGTATTTTCTAGGAGAGGCTGGGAGACTAAGAGTTTAATTATGAGACCTGCTGAAAAAGACTTGATGCTGCAGCAGACACATAATGGAATATGAACCATCCCATGTCTTGTTCCTGTGACCCTGCAGCAGTCATGGCATCCTGGGCCACACCAGATGCTGAACTTCATAAGGAATACTGTGTCCAGTGTTGGACTTCCTAGGTCATAGGATGCATGAGGGGAACCAAGAGAGACTTCAGACAAGGGTTATCAAGTCAATGCTTAAGGCCTCAACCATAGTCAACAAGGAGAGTCTGAGAATATTAGGTTTAATGTGATGAAGAGAAAGCTATTTAGCCTGAGGTGTCCCTGACCATGGTAGGGGCATTGGAACTAGATGATCTTATGGTCCTTTCCAACCCTAACTATTCTATGATTCTATGTGACATAAATTCTAAGTGCAGAGACTCAGCTGAAGAGTTTGCAATTAGAAGCATAATATCAACTTTTATCATTTAATGGTGCTCCAACATGTAGCAGTCCAAATAGTCTAGCAATGTTGTACAAGTAAGGGCATATTTTTTTTTTTATTCTGCAACAACAGCAGAAATTTAACTCAAGGTCATTGTCAACATCTTGTTTAGACCAGGATTAGTGTTCAATATGGTTTCTGAAAAGTAATTTTGCACTTAACACTTGGAAGAAATCCTTATCGCTGTGGGAACTGCGGTGATGCAATCCTTTCAGTAAAATCAGGTTTAATAATCCACTGCCACTTGCAGATGAACTCCCTCTTTCCATGTCTGTAGTTTGACAGTGTTTGACAGCCCAAGCAGGGGTGCTGTGTGGTGACCTGGCTCTGTGTTTAAAGGAATAGAGGCTGCTGCTGCAAAGCCCCAGGAGGGAATTCAGCTGGGGATAAGTTGTGTCTCTGCATGTAACAGCTCCATGCTGTTCAATCACACCACTTCTTCAATTAGAAAATGATTTTGTTAGGATTTTGCTAGTGGCAATGAGGCAGCTGGCAAATGTTTGTTACCCCTGGGTGCTTCTAAATATTGTATCTTCCAGCCCATGGGATATAGAAAATTGTGTGATTTGATATCATGTCTCAAAATACTGGCTCTGGAAGCTGCAAGTGCTGAGACTATATCAGAATGTCAGACAATTAGTTTTTTCTGTTATGTGTGCAGTATAAGTCCCTTAAGTGCCAAAGGATGTACTGAGGAAAGATAGGGTCAGCACCCATGTGGCTAACAAATTGCTTACCCTTCCTCTCCATGCTATTGTGGTACCTCAAAATTCATCAGTCTGCTTGAAATTGAAACATGCATGAAGAGCATATGTATTTTTGTGCTGTGGCTTTCTGCACACATTACCCAGCCAATAATCAGTATAATCTGCTTCTTGAATAACTAGCCATTGACTCTGCCTTTTTGAATTTACAGACTAAATCTCCTGAGGAAGAGGACTCCTCCAGGAACTTTAAACCTGAAAAACAATACCTATTTTTCTCTATTACAGTGGGCTCATAACATGTGTAAAAGTCTGATTTCCTCTCTGTACCCCCTCTAAACCATTAGAAGGAGGCTTGCAAGACTTTGAAGCTTACTTGTTACTAAATCCTTTGTAAGGTCCTTATTGCTGGGACTGCCTTATATAATACTTCACAAATCCGGAATCTGACTCCATTGTATAACCACTCAGGCTGTTCTGGAGATAGATGTTTGCCATTTTTTACCCCCCAGCTCTTCAATGGCTCTACATGGCACTTGTCAATTCAAATATAAACAAGAGATAAGTCTGTGCAGGTAATACCAGGGTGATTGTTTTGCAAACCTTTGCCTTTAATGTTTGATGAGAGTCACACGAAGAATGTTATCCTCCACAGTGCAATACCTGACCTCTCAATATATGACGTAAAATGCCATTCTTCAGAACAACTGTGTAACACTCCAACATGAGAGGAATATCCCTCTTTATCACAGAGCCTTTAACTTACCTCCTGACATATATGAATGAAATTACTTTTATAATAAACCTGCTTCTTTATACTGTATTATTATTTGGATTGGGGTCAAAAACATTTCAGTTCTGCTACTCTGATTGCCTCAGTCTTTGCCAATGGCTTTCACTGGCATAGGCCATTTGCACGTTATCCTGAGCATTGTGGTTTTTTGGCAGCAAGTAACATGCAACTATTGAATTCAGAGAGTCCCCTTACTGTATAATCTAGTGTGCTGTAAACATGAGAGCTTTAATTTCCAAAATAAAGGGATCGAGTTCTAATGCATCTTCACCAGAGAACAAAGTGCAGGCCGCGCATTTTCTGAGGGAGGATCTGCATCTAAGCAGTGGTTGTGGGCAGAAGTGAAGAGCCCTGGTTTTTCAAAAGGAAATATAGGAGAGACTGGTAAAGTCCTGGGTGGGGAATCAGTGGCATAAGGTAACAATTCAACTAAAAGCCAGGCTGTGTTTTAGCTACATAACTGTGTATGTATGCAAAGATCACTACAGTGAACATATCCTGCTTCAAAAGACATTTGCAACCTCTTACAGCAAGCTATAGGAGGCTGTTGAAACTGCAGCTCCTGGAGGGAAGTGGAAAAAGATCTGATGACTTTTCCCCCCATACTGAATATAGAATCATAGAATAGTTAGGGTTGGAAAAAACCTTAAGATCATCTAGGTCCAACCCCCCTGCCTTAAGCAGGGACATGTCACACTAAACCATGCCACCCAAGGCTCTGTCCAACCTGGCCTTGAACACTGTCAGGGATGGAGCAATTGCCACTTCTTTGGGCACCCTGTGAGAGCACCTCACCAACCTCACAATAGAGAACTTCTTCCTTATATCTAACCTGAGGCTCCTGCAAACATAGTTTAGCCATCTCCAAAGCATTGGAACTGCAGGGATGGATCCCCACTACACTGCCCATGTGGATGTTACAACACATCCCTGTAGCTGTCCTCACTATCAAAGGGAAAAATTCCCTAGCACTGGCTGCAAAACCTACTTAAAGAAAGGAAAACATTATTTTTAAGCCGTGGTTGTTTCATTATGATGGCAAAAGAGATTGTGGCCATTTAAAGGGCCATGTTAGAGTCTGTAATATAATTAGATGATTCTGAAAAAGCAATACTGGAATTCAATCACTCTGAGCAACCCACATGCACTTCCTGAAGGTAATCAATCCCTGTGTCAAAGGAAGCCTATTGTTCTCCATCCCCCAGGGTCTTCTCCTCCTACAATGTACAAAGGTTTTTTTGTCAACACCAACAAATCTACTTCCCCAGCTTAGCTCAAGATAAGAAAACAATGTCTGGTCTATCCAAACAATTTGTCTTACTTGAGGCACTTTGCTTTTCTCTTTCTAGTTTTCACTGTTTTTGTGGTTTGGCAATTGCTGATGTACAGGGTATTGAAGGGCTATATTCACATCCCTAAGCTCCACAGCTTAAATAGAAGTAGTAAAAACTTATTAAAAAATAAGCCAGCTTCCAAGCTCCCCCTTTGGTGACCCTAATTTAGAATTAGGCTTTTTATTGTCCCTTCCCACCTGTGTACTGTGAGATCTGATTTGTAAACACTGGGCTAGGACTCAACATTCATTCATTAATTCTACCAAGAATGTTCTGTTTTGTAACCAGAATATTGAATTACCTCCTCTACTTAATTATAGTGCTTTCCACTTTTTGGTTAGGAAATTGAATTATCCCAATGGGTTTTATATTTTTCCACTGTGTAATAATACACAGCCCTTCTCTGTTAAAGTATATGTGATTTACCTCCTTCCAGCAGGTAAAATTCCACCTAATTCATACCTATCTGAGCTTGTTGAGGTTAATAGGAGTTATGTGAGCAAACCAAACCCAGGACTGAGTCAGTATCTATCTTCTGTGGAAGGCCTCCAGGACACAGATAACATGGGAGAAATAAACTGAAGTGTCTGACTCAGTGAAGCTACCGTTAGCTAATGGTTCTCAATTGAAATCAATGCAGTTACTCCAAAAGGCTCTCCTTCAGGTTCACACCTCTCCTGTAGCAGTGAGAACCCCAGTAGCACCCTCCATAACCACGCACTGCCGCAACAGTCAGAAGAGATTAACAGCATTTCCCCATGGCTTCCCAGTGGAATCAATGCTTGCTAATCTTTAGAAAATTACACTAACAAGCTCCAGGCATGAGCTGCAGGAGTTCAGCACACCAGGCTCTGGAATCATGCACAGGCCATTAATGAGTCAAGGCTTTAATGAACCAGAAAACCTCTAAGCAGTGGCCAGAAGGATGCTTTAAGGTTCTCACCTCTCATAAGCTGCTCTTACAACAGGAACTCTAAAAGCAGAATTTCTGCTTTTGGGACTGATCCAGCCTGGGAAACAGCCTAAGTACCTACCACCTAACTACCACAGGTACTTAGGCTTTGAAGTCCATACAAGTGATGAGCAGCAGCTCTTGAATAATCTTGAACTCAAAAATCCTCAAACAGCAAGTTCAGAGAAGACTGCTGTTCCTTGTGTTATAGGCGCTACCTCTAGTTTCAGAAATAAATATTTTTTTCCCCTCTTTCAAACCACCGGGCAGAACTAGAAGGTGTAGCTGGCCAAAATACAATTGCTAGAGAGACTGGCAGCTTGAAAATGAATGAAATCTTGCTGGAGCCTGCATTAAAGAAAAAACACAATGGTTTGCTCTTTTCTATCAGTCATAAAAATCTACTTATTTCTGGGAGTCTTGGAGCATTAAGCCTTGAAGCAGATCACGTCACCCTGTTGGAGGCAGGCAATGTATTTTCTCTCACTTTCCTATATTATGTAATCATAAAATCTACTTATTTCCTGAGCAATGTTCTAATTTGCTTGATACTTATGAGATATATTGTCTGTTTCCTACTCTTGTTTCCTATTGGGCAGTCTGCAATGTTGTCTAATCTCCAAAAGAAATAAGCATCTGTTTCCTTCATGTTCCATGTCTGATTTAAGGTAATTATACTCTTATATAATATATCCTAGGAAAAATAAGAACAACTGGTGGGGTTTTTTGATCTCATAAGATACGTTAACTTGCAGTCAAGAAAAATGCACAGTGGATCATTCTTTAAAAGAAATAGCCCGCAACATTTTGTCCCCTATGTAGGTGAGAGTTTGGTGTGTCAGGTCCATATCATTGCCATGAAGCAAGTACCAATGTCTTTGCAGAATCAGCACCCAAAGGGCTCCTGCCTTTGAATTTCTCATGACTGACATATCCTTGCCCATCCTGATGCACCAGCAGTTCAGGCAGCCTAAGGCTGTGAAAGCAGAAATAAGAAAGCTGATTTTATTTCAACAGAGATGTGGAAGAGGGGCAAAAAAGCATAAGGAAAAAACAAAATGTTAGGAAAAGGGCAGAATGCAAGGGAAAAAGTCTTGGAACAGATCATGTCACGCTGTTGGAGGCAGGCAAGGTATTTTCTCTTACTTTCCTATATTTTGAAACACTTTTGACTACAGTTCCCTCCATGTGTTGGCACTGACAATGAATGGCCCATCAGCAGGCAGACAACCATGTCTCCTAATCAAGAAAGCCACATGAATCTTTATCTTTATGTGTGGTCCTTGTATTTGCAGCAATTAAAAGAAACAAAACCATAACATATTTATGTTTGTTCATTGGGGTCAAGCATTTGACTTTTGAAGCCCGAGGGGGTTTGGATTTGGGTGACTCCAAAACAAAAGGCACTCGTATTTCTGCTGCCCTGAGGTGGAGCCTCAGTTCCATTTTTGTTCTCAGACGTGGGGCTTTCCTTCATCTGTATCAGCAGGCATTGTTTCCATTCTGCAAACCCTGTCACTTAAAAGGCTTAAACAAAGCAACTTTCCCATTCAGACAAAATCAACCAGACATGCATCTTAGGGATTTCTGTTTTCCAAAGCTCCTTGACCCTATGACCTCATTTCTCAGATTTTAATAAGAAATCTTTTGTCATTTTTCTCCATATTGCTGATATTCACACAGGGAAAGGGTAAGTCTTAGCTTAAATTTGGCTCTGATGCAGAGCCAACGTTGCAAAAAAAAGCTGCAGAAACAGCATTTTTGTTAATGCAGCTTTGAACAATTAGAATGTTTCCCTTGCATAAAATCCTCAATGAAAACTGCATCTGAAGCCAATATTTGCTCCCCTGCAGAGTGCGAAACCCACAGATTTCAGCACAGATGCTGCAATCCCTGTTCTATGAGAATCAATAGCAGTTTCCCTTGCAATGGGAGCAAGATTTCATCCTAAAATACTGTGTTCCCACAGCAGTTTTCCCCTGCTGAGGATCTGCTGCTAAGTTGGAAACTTAAAGCAGGAGGGACATACATAACCTGAAACCTTGCCACTTGACAAAATGAATTAGAAATAGTTTCAGGTTCTTTCCCTATGGTTGATTTTCTACCTTTACACTCCCCACATTCCTGCTTTATAGGGTTGGGTTTTTCTTTTCTCTGCTGTTTTCTGCTACGAACACTTAAGCAGCAGAGGCAATCAGTCATAAATGAGAATAATCCCAAAATATTTCCCATGTACAAAGGGCAGAGCACAGATGGATGAATGTAGAGCACTCTGATGAAGTTCAGTTTCTATAAACTTGAATTTCACTCCTCCTTGACTGTAAACACTTACTCACTATTCTGGTATGGGTTGGGACAGTATTACATTTTGGAATGGCCTCACCCAGAGAAGCCCTCAGAGCCCATGAACACAACCCCTGCTCATCCCTGCCTCTTATAAACACTCCTCTGCTGTCAGCACCTCACTGCTGTCAACCATTGCTGCTCTTGTAGCCTTTCACTGTTCTCTTTCTACCAGCCCATGATCCCACCTAGAGTCAAAACTTGAAGACTGGTGAACACAGGATAATTGCACATCCAAGCATTACTTGCGCTTTGGGTTGGGGACCATCACTGTGTTCATTCTGTACAGTAGCTGCAACAAGAGAGTCTTGCTCTTCAGTGAGACCTCCCCAGCAGTATACGAATGTTTACAACATCATCACATAAAACATTTTCACAGGGACACATTTCGAGGTGTGCTGTGGCAACACCATCACTTAATTCCCAAGGTTCATGCTGAATGAAACATAAAAACATCTGCTTTGATTTGTTCACATTAACATTTTCCCTTGCCTCATTCCAGGCCTAGTCATAAAACCTTCTCTCAGTTTTCCTTCTTTCCTTAAATAGGAGTTTCATCCCCACTGAGGAATAGTTTTGGATTCCAGGGTTTGCCCTCATCTCCCAACCTTGGGCTCCCTTTGCTTTCCAGCATTGCAGAAGGGAAGCAGCATGCACCATACAAGGACAAACAGCAGCAGCAATGGGACTGATCCAAACCAAATTCGTTCGATGGAAAGGCTCCAGCTGGCTGCAGTGGGAGCTGGATTGGTCCCATATTGGGAAGGGTAATGATCTAGCCATCTAGCCTGGCATTTGTTAGACCAGAGCAGCAGGAGAAGTGCAGACGTTACTCATGTCCCAAGATATGCAGGGCTAAGGCCAAGATTTCTTATGGATCTGCAGGCTCTGTGGGGCTCTTTGGGGCCCTTTCCATGTCTCAGTGGTTTTCCCAGTAACCCCTCATCTTCTGAGCAGCACATTAGGGCACTTGCTCATCTTTGATCTGCAAGCCCCTTGTTCCCATGGTGGCGCCAAACCTCCGATACAGAAGGAACTAGTTTACAAAGCCCTCAGTCAAAAATATGCTGCTCGTGTTTCAAAGAAAGCAGAAATTATTCTCTACATCTGTTCTCTGCTTGGTAAATGTCAACCACTTTGAGGTAGCATATAAAAAGGAGAAAGTGGAACAAGCTGAAATGTCTCTAGATGAACTGGTCAGCACACTCAGCCTTTTCCATTTGAAATTCCCATTCCAGATAGAGTTGAAGTCCATAGGATTTTTGGTTGTGGGTTTTTTGTTTGTTTGTTTGTTTGTTTGTTTGTTTTTCCTTAAAATCTGAAGAATGATGAAGGTTGTTGGCATTTGAGTTTTTGAAATACCTAGCTAAAAGGTCTTCATTTAGAGTGAGTATTGCTACCAAAAGTATGGATGGTTGGGTGGTCACTTTATAAGTAGTGACCACTTAATCCCCATTTTTGGGGAAGTTTTTAATTAGTTATTCCTAGGCTGAGCACGTTTCTTCCATATTTCCAGACGATGCTTTGTTTAACAAATCACTGCTCCAGTAGATGGATTATGTCTAATGCATTTGCTTATGCATTCCTGAGACTTCACATTTGTCCCAGCAGCCAATTGGAAATTCCTGTCTGCGGCTTTCATGAATGGGCTGATCCACTTGAAAGACATTACTTATATTCCCAGTTATTATCTGTTCCAATTTCTTAGCTAGCAATTTCTTGCAAAGCAATCAGGATGATACTGTGTTACATGTAATTATGAATCTACATTGGTGGGAGGAGGGAAAGCAGCACGTTTTCTTCCTCAGAGAGAGGAAGACTAAGGAGCTTGGCTGCTGTGCCAGGTCATGTGTGACCTGTGTATTTCTGACCTAAATTCCAGTGTTTTCTTGTAGATATAATGGTGCTTTCCTGTAGCATAGGCTGCAGGAGTGGTTTATTAGTCTTCATTCTCCTTTAATCTGAGTAACTTCCTTCTGTTAATTCAAAGTGTTTGAATCTGTTTTCTTCGATAGCTCTTTGAGAATGAGATGTTGCTTCATAATAATTCACAACTATTGTATCTAAGCTGATTACTGAGATGCTTAAATTATGTAGTTTAGATTAATGACAGCAGAGTGAAAAACTGCCTGTATGCAAATTCAGGAACAAAGCTCCATACAAGACCTGTCCTCAAGGCAGCTCAGCAGCAAATCCTAAGCTGTTAGTTGAGAAGAGCCTAATTCAGCCAAGCTTTACAGCTTGCTTTGTCAACACTGACACAGAGTAGACTAGAAAGAATGAAGGGTCTTCAAACATCCATCCCTCAGACATCATCTTGGAGGATGTTTGAAGAAGCTAGAGAGCTGCCTTGAAGTTGCTAGAAGCAGGCCTATGTAGTGATCCAATAAATATCTATGCAGAGGGTGCTAGTTTTTACCCTTTAGAACCTTATGTTCAAATTCAGTGATACTTGATTTGCAAAGGCTGACTCAGACTTATGTCTAGCAACAAGCGCCCAAAGGAAAGAACTAGAATGGGAACCTAGATGGAGTTATATGGGTTTTCTGCAAAGCTAATTTGGGAGAAGTGTGATTCCTCCCCTTGAGACAAAGACAGGAGATCTCACACCTGAGGGACATGCATCCAGAAGATGCATAAAGATGCATGAAGAGACACAACTAACACTTTGGCTGTTGCATTTCAGTTAAGAGTCTGGAAAAACTCAACTGTAAATGCCATAACTTTTCAGTTACAGTCTGAAACAGCTGTTTAACTTTGCACAGAAAAGTAAATCTGCCCTTCTGCAAACATCATGTCCTGGGTTTTTTGGTAGAAGTGTTGAGTTAATTGAGACAGAAAGCTTGTAGGAATTGAGGGTTCTGCTGAAATGAAGCCCCAGATGAAAGAGTTCGACAGCATTAGTAGAATTCCCATTACTTTGTCATGAGAAGGATTTTCCCTGTACATATGTATACTTTTCAGCAAAATACAGATGTAGGACTTGCAAATCTCAGTGCTCAAAAAAACTCAGACAGACTCATTGCTCCAACACTGACTTTTTACACTGCTATGCATCCTCCCTCCAAGGACCCTTCCCATGCCTACAGCTGCTTCAGGGAGACATGGGAGGTGACCTGCAGCCAGCAGCTCAATTTGCCTTTTTGTTTTGTCTCTGCAGGACTTGATGAAATAACAAGTGCTTTGAATCCTCTACCCCAGTTACAGAGTCTCCACTTACACCCAACACATGGACTTTGTGTTTGCATCACTCCTTTGATGTAAAGTCTGAAGAAAGAAAATGTACAGAGAAAGATATTTTCACTCTGGATAGAAAAGATGAAGCTCAAAGTACCCCAAACGTATTTGAACAAGAAATGGTTTGGTATTTAACCACACAAGAAGCTATGATTAAATTAATCCACCATTCTCCTTTTTGCAGCTCTTTGGGAGAATTAGATCAAGAAAGTAACAAAGGAATGCCACGGTCTGCCAATAATGGAATTAAGGAGTCAAGCCTCATCTGAGCTTTTCCTTGCCAAAGAGCTTGCTGGTTGTAAGTTGGAAGAAAAAAAAAAATCAAACTCAAGACATTAAAGAGAAGATGGAAAGATACTGTGAAAATGTATTTGAACATTCAGCTATTCACTTCCTCCAGCTCCCTTAACAGCCTCAGAATGAAGAAAACATGAACGATGAAATAATGCAGCTTTGGGGAACTTTGGGAAGACTAGGCAGAAAAAAGGGATTTGTTAGGACTGGTTAAGCTCAAGAATAGGTTAATGGCTTTGAAAGACAGGTTGACTTGGAACTTGCAAAATCAACTCCAAAAGTTTATCCCATACTGTGAAAACATGCTAAAAGAATGGTCCAAACAAACCAGATGTTCTAGTCTCTACACTCCTGGAGTGACCTGATAATGATTTGAAGGGCATTTGGTTTTTAACTTTCTTTTGCCTAGGATACAGCATTTTCCCTTGCTCCTTATTTTGAGGCAAAACAGTGGGGACTTCAGCATACAAAGAGGAAGCAGAGACCTTGGCTTCTTTGACACCTGAATGGACAGTGGGGCTTGAACATCACTTGTCATATCATTCCGTGTGCAGACATGTCTCATAGCCTAATGCAAGAGGCAGGCCCCTTGCCTTGGTATGCCCATGTAAGACCGTTCAGTGTAGACTGGCAAAACCTTTATGATTCCACTGACAACAACAGCACGAAGTCCATCAAAACCTCATTGTCCCATGGGACAGGTATATTCAGAGATCTGAGCATACTTTAAGAATATTCTCCCACTCCTACTAATTAGATACTTAGTCACAGAGGACTGAGGTTGTCATGTTTCAGGCTGGACAAAATATACAACTGCTTGCTCTGCAGAAATGATTTGCATTGGAACATGTCCAGAACTGTTGACCATTGGAAATGTCAAGTAAATGAACCTTGAAGTAACAAAGTTGCCAAGTGGGGCAAAATATGGGTGTAAATGTGAGCACAAACTCCAAAATGTGAATGTTGCAGAATGTACCCACTCTGCAGGTATTAAGTAGCATGTATTAGGAAGAGCTATAATGTACCAAAGAGAAAGATCTGATGAATGGGTTGCCCAGGGAAGTTGTAAGTGCTCCATCCCTGGCAGTGTTCAAGGCCAGGTTGGACAGAGCC
>JBAFWW010023274.1:0-15467 GCA_036873685.1 Agapornis canus
TGATATTTCAACACTGAGAACTATCTTCTCTCTCTCTCTCTCTCTCTCTCTCTATATATATATATATATATATAGTTTTCTTTAGTACTTATATACATTTGCTTATGGGTCAAATCAGGATATATCCCTAGGAAACCAAGAGACACTAGATTCATATTACTGAGGGGTTTATATGTTAGTAGTCATAAGAAGTCCTGCGAGCTTTTGTGGTGCACAAGCAGCATTGAGTTCCCTTCCACATTTACATGGCCAGGAACTTCTGCATTAATTATGATGAGGGACATTATGGGAAAAGCATTTAGACCAAAACTTGAAAATTTAGCCTGGTTATGAAAAACAAAATTATCCAGCGTGAAATCTAAAGCTTAAATGTAGTGTACATAGATTGTTCATAACTTGTATTTTCCATATGTATTGACTTTTACCCTTACCAGGTAGATATCTTGATTGTTTTAAATAGTACTGTTTTGCTGATGTATTTAATCTTCCAGAAGCACTTGTCATCAGAACCTTATTTTCTCCTCCTGGCTGGATAGAGAATGAAGTTTTTGGTTCTGGCACACTGAAAAAATCAAGATGTTCAAACAAAAATCAAGATGTGACCAACAACTCCAGCACAGAATACCACAAGCTGACCCTAGCCTGAAGAGTATAGTGCTCTTCTTCTACCCTATTTTCATCAGTAAAATTGATTCCCCCAAAGTAATAGCCAAATCTCATACCTTATGGGAGTTTGACCTAGGACAAAGAAAAAAAGCATATCCAACACTATGGAATTCAGGTAAATGTGGATAACTGTGGCAGAGCTGAGAGCCACACTTAATGGACAAAAGAAATGAAGTTAGTATATCCGATTTTAGTAAAACACACTGCTTCGTAATAACATGACAAACACCTAAACCATACAGTCCCTGAAAATAAATCTGACTCAGTTTGGATACTACTGGTGCTATATCAACATAACACCCAAAGCTAGTCTGCTTATACAGCTCTCTGCCTTCTTGCAGAAGTTTGGTGACATATTTTAACAGATTTATCTTAATCAATCTATAAATCTACTGCACATTGCTTACTAAAAAATGTGATTTTACAATTACAGGACTTACCTAAAAAGGCTTTCCTTGTTTTTCTTTTCTTTTAATAGCGCAATGCTAGGTTTCTTTGAACATGACATTCCAAATTCTGTGTCATCCAAGTCATCCCAGCTATCCACAGCCTTTACCAAAGTCTGACCCCATCGTCTTCTGCAGCTTTTAGGACCTACTGCACCGCTTTGATGGCCATTAGCTGTTTGTTTCTATTTTAAATACGGAAAAAGCTTCAATTCAATTCTATAATTCTATATTTTGTATCTAGTCCACTTCCTGACTACACTTACGAACTTTGAGGGCATGACTTAAAGCAGAAAACATAATAATGCTGACAAGAATTTTGAGTGTAGCTCATTTAGACTGTCATCCTTCTCAAATCTACCTGGAATATTGAAGTTAATGTTCAACTTGCAGACCCAGTTCAGTGCTCAGCCTCTACTCCTCATGTCTTGCTGAACTCATGCTCTCAATAGTGATATAGATGAACTGTCAAGGAGTAGAGCACACTGGTGCAGAACATTCACAGCAATTATACTCAGGGTTTAGGTATGCCAGTTGCAGTGGCCCCAAAGTACATACAGCAAATAAAGCTATCAGGCCTTTCCTTAACACTATTTTCCAAAGAAATTACTAGATTATAAAACTGTCCTTTCATGTGACGGCATTTTGCTTTCCTATATTTTCTAAATACCTATTATTCTTAACATACTCCATATTTTAGTTCAGCAAGTATAAGTGGAAAGCAAAATGAAGGTTACAAAGCTTAACATTCATCTTGCTAAAAACCTTCTTTGGTAAATTCTTACAAGCTTAGTAATTGGATGAACTCTCAGATGTTTTACTGCTTGAAGCAAGCAAAGTTCTTGCTTTCCACTTCTCTATTACATACTAACACTGTTTTTGGGAACTGTTTCCCAAAGGTCAGTAAATGATAGCTATTGTAACTACTTAGCTGTTGTTACTGCATAAGCATGACAGTAAAGACTCTTATAAGTGAACTTAGAACTTAGTTAGAACTTAGTTAGAAGCAAACTATTCTTACTTGCTCTGAAACTTCAGTAAGTTGCCAGTTGTATCCTTTATGAGTACCTAACAACCTGCCTATATTTCCTCCAATAGAATGTTTGAAAATTTTTAAGGGATTGCCTGGCTGAATATAGTAAAAACCTTTAATAAAACCACCTAAATATTTATTGAAGAAACTTACTGGCAATGAGTTTTTATTGATAGCTGGTAAAAATGGTTGTGCCTGTGGCTGCTGCTGTTTTGGTACTTGCTGGTTAGCAGTATTCTGAGGCAACTGAATTTGCTGGAGAGGCTGGTGGTTAACCTTTGACAAGGGCTGTGTCTGTGTTTTGTCAGGTACGTCCGGTGAAGACAGAGGTTCTGGCTTGGATGTAGCTTCCAGTTTAGGTAAAATTGGCTTTGGCTCTGTTGGCTGAACTGCTTTAATAGGAGTCTGCTTCTCCAGATACTGTGGAGGAGGTCCTAAAACTTGTCCAACTTGAAAGTAAGGGTACTTCAAAGCCTGAAGAAGATACAACATTTTAATTTTAGTTCAAAAAGCTTACTTTAAGCAGGTTCCTGAAGCATTTGAGTAAGCCATAAGGCAGAGATGCAAGACAGATGCGTAGTGAGATCATGTGTAAACAGCATTCTGTATTTTAAACTCTTCCCATCATATAATTTAGTAAGATGGGTTAACAGCAGTCACGTCCTTTCTTTCCCTCCTTTACTTCTAGGTTTCGCAGAATCTCTGTTTTGCCATGCATTTTATATTCAACACCATTCTATATTCATGAAGCAACAAACTTCAATCTTAGACAAGGGAGTCTCTACTACCTTTACCACATGCTTTGTTACATGTTTCCACTGCTAAGTATGTTTTGGCAAATTGATGAACAGATTAAAACAAATAAAACAAAAACACAAAACCCCAGAATTGTGATGATTGCCATTTAACATTAACGTATGGGTTTTACAATTAAGTTTCTCCTTCATTTTCTTATCACCAGCCTTCCGTGTTTTCCTTTTGCTTTGAAGTACAGTCATTGTGTTTGCTGTGCTTTCATGGTACTTATTAGGAACACAGTGTCTGTCTTCGGGCAGATGTGTATTTCACTCTTTTTCTCTGATCTTTTAATGTCCACCTCTAGACAAACAGCATGGACATACCTTAGAAACACAGCTTCTCCTATGTCAAAACAACACTGCTACTCCTTCTGGGTATGATCATACTCTTTGTTAGTTCTCAAAGAGATGTTTTGCTTCAGCTGCACTTGAGAATTGCTGTCTTTGTACACAATTCAATGTATATGCATTAAACTCTCCTTCTGGCTGTGGATTACACAAATGCTGCAGCTGCTTCCTTGGTAACTCACTTGGGCAAAAGCTGGTTGTTTACTTTCATAAAGTACCATGCAGTATTCTGTACAGAGATATACAGCACTGGACTAGAGTCAGATCTCAGTGACTGTAACAATAGATATGCTTTATAAAGTGGAGTGAAAGGGTTGCTTTACTTGGTAACATCTGCTTAACCACTTCTGAATCACATTACATCCACCTAGGATAACTTGCAATACGTCCTTTTCCTTTCGCTATTGTATTCTCCTTTTATACCTTCTAAATAGGATTGCACTAGGTATGAATACTGGATTAAAAAAAAAAAAAAATCAGGAGAATATAACCATGTTTGGTACTTGAAATTGTTCTTTAAAAGTAACTTGAAGAAAAACAGTAACCTTTGTGACCTACTAGTATGTTCTTCACAAAGTTCTTAGCACTTAGTATGGTTTCCATCCCATTTCCAACTAAAAATAGCTCTTAGTCTTATATTCTTAGCTCTTCCATACCGCATTCCATCTGGGACTGCACAAAAGTAAAGTTTAATTTTAAATATCCCTCTTTGTACAGATGGGGGAGGAAAGAACAGGCAGCAGAAATGACATACAGTTACAATTGAGGAAGCTTGTAGCTCAGATTTTTCTCTATCCTGTACAGAGAACATTTTAGAATATGCCAATACAGAAGACAACATAGCAGGAATAGCTAAAGAGTTTATGCTGTCTGCTGAGTAAGGTTTAGAATTTTCTCACTGCTTAGATTCGTTCTCGGCAAAGAGTTCAAAATGAGGAGACATTTCTCTGGCCACCAGTATTACGACAGTGAATCAGTTTCTATATTTACAACTTTTAACAAGCAAATTAAGTCTTAATCATTCAGGTGCTCAGACCTGACTTGCTGTAGGCCTCTTCTTTGGATTCCAGTTCAGCATATCACTCATAAGTTGTATTGCTTCATTGCTTGCATTTGGGATGAGAGTTTTTAGGCTTATGGGGACACACTGTGGGAAGCGGAAATTCATGGCAGAAGCAAGGTGGTATCCTTCTGGCCAGTCACTCTGTTCCAAAAAAAATTAAAATCAGTACCAGAAAAGAAAAAGACTATGATATATTCAAGTCACTAGATCAAATTTAATTTTATGCAGCTTGAGTCATCTTGGTTTGCACAGCTCCTTCCTATATAGTGGAAAAGAGGCATTTCTATTACAATTACTACACCAGTGATCTCAACATCAGTCTCCAGTGGCAGTTTTCCTCAAGCTCTCCTGTAGGTAAAGGAAGAACCATCATTGTGGGTACCACACCTGGACATATTCTACCTGAAAGAGAAGACAGTGCAGCAGTACCAGAAGCAGTACTGAACCTCCCATCTATCACAGAAATGAGCTCAAACACCCGACTTCAACATACCTTCTTTATGGGAACAGTAGAGGTGAGGCCCTTCCACCCAGCATACGTGGTCATGTAATGGTGGTGTAGCTTATACTATACCACTGATTCCACCATTAAGATAGTCAACGATTAAATTGCAACTAGAAACTATTACAGCATGAAAAAAACCCACAACACAACAAACCAAAAAAACATGATGAGAAATTTTTTCTTCTTTTTTGAGTGTTTTAACTTTCCAAAAGTAAATGCTGAAGTCCTTACTTGCCTGATAACTGTATTGTTTGAACACAGAACCACTAGATTATCAAAGACCTCAAGAAATCATCTAATCCATGCCCTTGTCCATTCCTGCAGGTGTTAGTCTCAAAAAGCTTCCAGTGGCATTCCACAACCACTCTGAACAGTTTCTTCCAGAGCTTAATTCTCCTCAAGATAGAAAAGTAGGTTTCTCTTATGACAATAAAAGACCATTGCTGAGTGTGCTATCATCCATGGATACCAAGAAGGGGTATTTATTTCTTCTCTCTAAACCAGCCTTTTTATACATTTATACAAAGGTATTTTTCTTTCTTCCTTACTGTATTTGATGACATTCTGTCTGCCAGAAATAGCGATAAAGGAATAATCAGAATTAAGTAGCAAGGGTTACACATTGAGCTACTGAAGTGCAGGGACAGGATGAAAACAGTGCAAAAATGAAAAATACATTTCAATTTATTTTAAAAATATCATTTGGAATTATTGAAAGTGCCATTGCCAACCTTCAGCTAATGAAAATGCATTTAGTTCATCTTTCCTTTTCAGACTGTTATCAGCTTTTTCATTAAATTGGCACAGTACAAGTGCACCATCACTGCCACTACTTGAATGGTACAGCTTACTGTTTTTATTTATAAAATAAATAAACCAAAACTTTATAAATAAAGCAACTTCATTTATTAAATAAAGCAAAATAGTTGCATGTCACTAGTTTAAAAAAATCAAAATCACAGATGTCATTAGTATGGTATTACAGACTTAAAGGAAGGCAAATTGGAATGAAGATAGATTCTGGGCATAAACCTTGTAATTCCTTATTGCAGAAAATGGAATAAATGAAAATGTACATTTGAAAAAAAAAAACATATTTGTAAAATTATCTGCAAAACCAGACTCTGAAAATAACTGGTTATGTTTTTCAGAATGCAGAACATAACGAATTTGTACCAATTGAACTATTTGTGACAAATGCATCATTTTTTGCGATCATTTCAATAATTTAATATTTAAGTACTCTTCTCCTACAGCAATCTCCCTAAAGAGGGGATGTCTTTGTATTGTTGTAAGGAAACAGAATTCCCAAGTCTGCCCACCAGATGACAGGGACACAATGGAACTAATTGAAGCTTCTTGATCTCATAGCCTGCACTTCCAGAACTTGTTTATGTTATACACTGCAAATGTTCTGGAAGATCTTATGTTGCTCTCTTTCTCACTCTTAATATCCATCAAAATGTTGCTCTTGCTATCCAAGACTTCTGAGCTGTGTAAGAAACTTACCATCTGTGTTTGAAAACTTGAGTCTTACAATACCGTTCATATTACACACTATTTCTGAAACACAACTGTCATAACAATCACTGTTTTACACATCATAGCAATTTGCACTTACTCCTCTAGACTCAGTTTTCACTTCTCCAACGTATCATCTGTAACTCCCTGTCTCTGAACTCTTACTCTCTGACCTGTCATGAGTTTGTACCTGTTTCTCAGTATGTTCCCTTGAATGCTTTTCCACCACTTCAAACTTTGCATGTTCCTATGTAGCTTAATCCATTTCTGTTCCTTACCTCTCTATTGATAACAGCTCCTTTACTGGTCAAGAATTATGCTATATGCATTAATGAAATGGATGTTTTTCAGTCCCACTCATACATTTTCCATGCCTAGAGACTCTGTGTTCAGCCAGTTATCTCAACGAGTTCTGTTTGTACCCATAAAGTAATGGTATACATCTGAATATACATTTTAAATCTTACCCAATTTAAAAAAAAACCCAAGCAAACAACAAAACCAAACAACCCAAAACTCATACAGTCTTTTTTCAGTTTATTCAATATTTTGAAATAAGCTTATTCTTTTATTGCATGTTTATATACTCACTTGTTAAAACATTTTAACTGCAGTAAATACAATTGAATACTTTTATATGCATTACCCAAATGTTTCTTGTAATTTTAAATAGATTTTAGCCTGTTCAGAAATAATGGACAATGTTTGCTTCTTCTTTAAAATACTTCACATTTTTCCTCCATTACTTTATATTGCTAATAATATTTATGAGAGATCTGTGTTTGAGATCAAATGCTTCCTTTCTGGTTTAGTATTAAACAAAGCATAATTTATCTTATTTATGGTATCTTCCACAAGCTCTAAATTATAGGTGCCAGCCTAGAAGAATTACACTTTCAGGAAAGGGAAGCAAATTGCCTATATGGAATTCTAGGAGACTTCTGATGTTGTTTCCAGTATGTATAGCTTTAAACAATTGAACTGAACAATTTTATCTGGCTTTCATTAGAGGACAGCAAGCCTACACATAATAGTATAACATACAACAGATACTGATACACAACAAAAGGCTAGCATTACATGCCTTAAGGGAAGTTTAAGATACAGACAGTTGATAAAACCTTATGTCTACAGGAAACTTACTAAACCAGTAATTTACATGGACGTTCCAAAAGAAAGATAACATTCAAAGCTTTATAATATTTAAAAAAAAATTATTTAAATACAATTATGTGATTTTTTTTTAAGTCTTACCTTCTTTGGAGTCCCTAATACTTGGCAAATTTTGAAGATTTCATCTACTTCACTTGTGCCTGGGAAAAGAGGTCTTAGTGTGTATAATTCAGCCATTATGCTGCCAACTGCCCACATATCAATAGGTGAACTATAAATAGATGATCTTAGCAAAACTTCAGGAGCACGATACCTATAAGGATGGAAAGAAATAACAGCTAAATTAAAACGGTAAGAGAAAACTAATTAGTTAGAATAATGTATTAACTTAATATACTTACCACCTGGTAGAAACATAATCTGTATAAGGTGGTTGAGATCTTAGTTCTCTAGCCAAACCAAAATCCGCTATTTTCACAAGTTCTGGTCCAATACAAAGAAGGTTTTCAGGCTTCATATCTCTATGAAAAAATCCTGTAGAAGACCAGATAGAAAAGAACAGTGAATTATTACATCATCAGTTCTTAAACAGCAGCCTCTAACAAAGTAATCTAAATGGGATATTTTGGAAGACTATAGGGGTTTTTTTGATGTCTTTTTTTTAATTCAACAGAAAAGAATGGCAGCCCTCCTACCAACAAGCACACGTATTTTTCCCCCCAGTAATTATAACACTAAGTATTCTTTAATTAACAAATGTAAACTTTCATTAACATATTGAAGAAAATGAATTGGCTATTGTAGCATTAATCAATTTCAGAATGTCAGAATGAAATCTTTTGCAAAAACTACAACTGTTTTGTCAGTTTTGGGTAATGGAAAATTGAGCTTCTGACACACTTACTTGATTAATAAAATTCCCTGAACAATTTTAACTAGTTTATTCATCATTGTGACAACAGCTTGCAGACACAGACATATACAAGATATCAAAATAAAGGTTCTTGATTACTTGCTGTTGGCTTGAGCACCTACATACCTGGACAGTGATTATATCGCTAAGCAAATCAATTCTGCTGTTTAACTGATACATACAATTTGTTATACTATAAATCAATCTGATTGAAATGCACTTGCTCCAATAAAGCATTCAATTTCTGCATGCAGAAACTGACAACCACTGCAAGAAATTGGTTGAAATTATTCCAGTGAAGTGTGAATGTTCAAATTTATCATACCTATCATCCCCAAACACTTTTGGTCAAACCAAATATTAATATTCTAACTTATAAGTAGCAGTTTTTCTTAAATTCTAATTGTCTTGTTAATTTCATGTAGAAAAGAGGAAGAAGAGAATGATACTGATTAGAGAACTGTTTATGATCTTGAACAGAAAGACATGGAATTACAATTTTTGGCTATCTGAATTAATCAAGAAGCCTCATCAGGGTGTATGATAACAAGTCAGCAATTACAAGGAACACTGTTCCTTGTTTCATTTTCAACCAACATTTTATTGTATTTGGAAATGTGATATGAAGGACAAGTACAAAATAACAGTTGAGCATGCAAGTTTTTAAGTGCAAATGAGCTTAATACCAGCATTTCAGAATGCAGTTTGTGGACAGATATTAAACATGAGCATTCAAAGTTTTGTAAATGCTGTGAAACTTTTTGTTGTTGCTGTGAGCACACAGAACCTCTTACTCAGACTGTGTTTATAATTCCTAAAAAAAAAAAATAAATTTAAATCCAGGTTCTAACTGTTGAGACCATTTGAATTTTTTAGAGAATAAATTATTTTAAGAATTTTTTTAGATGTAGGGTATTATATTAGCTATAGTAAAGTATCAATGGTACACAAATAGATCTTTTGAGGAAACAGAAATGCATAGTATGGCATGGTACAAGATTCTTTAATTTGTTTATTCACCTGGTAACTATGGTGGGGGAAAAAAAGTACTCAATAGTGCATGAATAATATCCAGTGCTTACAAGTAGCGGAGAAAATCTGATTAAAGGAAAACAAAGTGTAACTTCAGATACAGTTTAAAAATGTACCATACTTGAAATAGATGAGAAAAATTTTTGAGATAATTAACAACCTTTGCTAGATACTTTTATTCACGTTATTACTTTGTGTTATCTTATTTTCTAAAAAGTGCTACACAGTTAAACTGTAGTACAAAACCTACCGTGTTTATGGATAAAAGCTAGCCCTTGTAATATCTGATACATCATGTTTCTGATAACTGACTCAGGGAACAACTTGTTTCTGTGAAGAAACAGATTAACAACATCATGTAATTAAAAATAATAATGTATTTTCAGAACATACATGTTTCTTATTTTGCATAACACATTGTGAACAGATGAAAATGGACCCATCAAGTCTTGCTCACAATGACAGACATATACAAGTATCCCTCATCTCAAAACTCGCTTGCTGCCAGGCCTTAATTTCACTCACTTCAAGTGATGCAGAGGGACTTCTCTGCAGAGAGGTTCATGATTCTACCTCTCTGGTTGGCCAGTGGTGTGCTTGACCAGATGAACATGGAATGCACAATAATGAAGCAAAGAAGAGACTGCATACTGTAGAACTATGATAGGTCACCCAGTAGGGGTAGCCTTAAAGGAATGCTGATTGAGAGTGGTGCTTCCCAGCTGTAGGGTAACATGGTACTAATATTGCTATTGGCTATCTCAGGATATGAACCTAAGGACTCTGCACATAAGGAGATAAAAGTCATGACAAAGTCTGAAGGAAACATACGTTAAAGGCAAAAGAATTCAACAAAGAAAAACGTTACTGAAAATACTGGTCCTATTCCGAAGTTCCCCTTTCAAGTCTTGCTATGTACTGTTTGTCCAAGACTGCAACACCACATAGTCCATAAATAGGCCTGTGGACGCACGTACATGCAGATGACCATTCCCAACTTAAGCCAAATCCATGAACAAAAGCAGAAAGAACAGTGTTTATCCAATCCTTCATACACTAAAGTGAAGACTACTGAAGAAAAAAAGGAAAAAAAAAGTATTTGGAATTTCTCTCATGGCTCTACACCCAAAGATATGCAAACTACCCTGTAAACAACCTGACAAACTGCTGTTTCCAAGAGCATTACAAAATTCTACCCTTAGAATTTTACAGGTGCAGCAACTCCTGTTCACATCAGTGGGGCTGCAACAAGATCCAAACCCGGAAATTCCAATGTGTTCTTCAAAGGCAGCACAACAATAATTGAATAAAACATGATGGCATGGTATTTGTTTTGTGAAAAAGACATACCTGTCCTTCATTAGCTGATAAAGATTTTCCTTCATGTATTCAAATACAAAGTAAAGGTGGTCATTTTCTCGTATGACTTCTTTCAATTTTATTACATTGGCATGATTTAGCTTCTTCAGAGACTGTAACAGAGTAAAGTATGGCTTAGGTAACTCAACAGTGTCTTTGAGTCCTTAGCAGAACTAGATTTTTAATGTGCAAGTTTCTAGAACATGTCCATCTGACAGGCCATATTTATCTTGTAATCTCTGTTTCAAAGAACAACCAAATAGCATTTAAAATTAATCTCAAAACAAACCAGTAACAATACTAATAGTAGTTTAAACCTTTTATTTCTAATGATTTCATCACAGCTGGAGTGATTAACACAGAAGCCTAATTCCCTACAACGAAAGACAGTTCTGAGGCTCTAACAGCTCTTGCTCACAGAACTGAATAAGAAAACCCACCAATTTTTTTTTTTTTGTTATGAAACTTTAAGGAACAAAGATTCTCTTATAGGTGTTCTTTCTGGAGATATTGATAATGTGCAACTCCGACAAATTAAACCTAAACTATGCATGCCTAACTCCTTTGTTAGGGAATTTTATACATACAGAAAATCAGATGCCTGAAACATGGAATGAGTTGGAATTTAAGCCCCAAGTTTCTAGTGTTATTCTATCATTCAGCTAGCCATATCTCACAGTGCTTTCTCCAAATACATGATATAAGGACTGGATATATAACCTGAAAATCTGCTACTAAAATGAAAGAGCTGGATGGTAAAACTCAAAAACACACTGAGAGAATTCATTTCTGTATCTTTTCTCAAGGCAAGAGGTTGGTTATGAGACATGGCCAGTGCTTGAGAACAGTGGGATATTCCACAAAGCGGCAGGAGCACTAGGAGTTTTTGTGGTTTGTGGAATCTGTCACCCCCATTTAAAGAGTTCACAAAGTTTGGCCTTATGCTTGGACATTTTAGATGCCCTTTTCCTTCATGCATACTCAACCAGACACTTATTTTTAAGTATGCTATGTTTACCATTTTACCTTGACTTCTCTCAAATTCATACATTCATCCCATGAATAGAACTTTCTTTTCATTCTGAAACACAAGTCCAAGATAAAGTATTTTAAGTGAGCAGCACAGATTAGCTGTATTTTGAACTTAGTTTAAAACACTCTATAGAGTACCTATCAGCAACACAATTAAAACCAAACCAAACTCTTAAGAGTTGCCAGAAATGTGTTTAATGATTACAAACATTGTTTTAGAGGAGTAGAGCCAGGGAAACCATGATAGTCCAAAGGATCAGGGACACAAAATCCCTTTGTATTGCTTGAATTGTACTCCTAATAGAGAGCAACAGTGAGACTGCACATAAGAGATAGATATTTCAAACCAGAAAAATCGCTTCTTTGTGCTTAAGATGCAGACAAGAGAATTACATTTTTGAATTCTGCACAGTATCTTGACAGCTTAACATTATAATTAAGCTGACTCAGTCAGTCGTTTTTACAAACCTGTTTCAAGGTATTACACACCAAATAAAAATGGTTTCAAGCATCAAGCAATACTCATACATAAAACAGTCTAACATAAAACAGTGTAATACATTTATTTGCAAGTCCAGTGTTGCTGAGATCTTGGGATGGGGTTGTGAATCTCATTGTTGTATTTCTGTAAAGTTCTAGTGGCTAGAGTGAAGAGATTTAAAGCCATGATTTTAAAATAAACATATCTTCAATCAAAACTGACACCATTCAAATTCCAAACTTAAAAATCACACAAAAGAACTCCAAATCCTGAAATCATGAGAATGAAAAATACTTCTCAAAGTATTGCTTCTTCTGCCTAAAAATAATTAAAATAATAAATTTCAGATTTTTTTTTTAGCTTAGATTAATATTAACAAGTTAATCAATAGCACTAGCAGTATATGGGGAAACCTGAAACTCTCAGAAATTCTTAAAACTGAAGTCAATTATATTACAATTACTTTTCTGCAGTAAATCCATAAATGGAGAAGAAAAAAAAATCTCAGCAACATACAATTTCTGATATTTCAACTTGCAGCTCTGTACGAATATAAGGGGAACTTCCCCATTCCTGTAGTACAATTATTGTTGTTTAGCAAAAATCTTCTTAAACAAGCATGCCAATGCTGATGGCTACGCATAACACAACTTTATTGGATCCAAGGAGACAGTCTTTGTTTACCTGACCAGATTGTCACCTGGCATTTATCATTGTAACAGTATCTCATTGTAATGCAGCACTTAAAAAGATCTCTGGGGGTGGGAAGGCCTTTCAGATCCACTCATTAAGATGGTTATTCTTACAAGTCATATAAATAAACAAAACCCGTAATTAATCAACTGCACATTCAGTTTTGCTTTCCCTCTGGTGTTAGTAACCAATACCACTTTTTTAGAAGGAAGCATGTCTGAACTGAACAAAAGGAGCATGCAATTTTGTAAGCCAAAATAAATCGGTAACTTGTACAAACTAATGAATCTCTCTCTTGATCTGTTAGCTGAAGGCTGACCTACAATCACCTCATTGAGTATCTTAATTAAAAAAATTAATTCTGTTATGTTAGTTTCCTTAAAAATGACATTTCTTTCTATTCTACACAGATGGAGACAACAATAAAGTTAAAAGTGAAAATATTTCAGCTTTGGCAAGTACCTTAACCGAATTGAGATGTCACATACCTTTTGATAGCCACAAGTTCTCCTGACTCGTTGCTCTTGCCCATCAACACACTGCCATAGGTGCCATCACCTAGTTGTTTCATGACTGTGTAACGGTTCATTTTTTTTTTTAACACCTAGATAACCAAAACCTTATAAATTCTAAATGTCTTCTGTCTTATCAAAGGATTCTATGATCTTTGATTTTCTTAGAGAAACTTTTTTTCCAGACTGTTTTGGGTTGGTGAAAATCTTCTCATATTGGTACAGGATATTCACTAGTCTCCTCCAAATTACAGTTACTTTGAGATTCAGATATAAAATTCAAGAGACAGAAGAACATGATCATTCTTATACAGATCCTAAAACAAACAAACAAACAAAAAGGGGTAGTAAGTAATTTTACAGTATTTTAGGAAAGACAGTCTACTATTTACCAACAATAACAACCCCCATTTCTTTAAATAATTCTTCAATGCAAGTAGTTCCTTTAAAATCTTCAAATCACAGAAGGTGCTTAGTCTAGGATTAGGGATACAGTAAACAGAGACTGAAGAATCAATATTACTATTATAATTCCCAAGAACCAGAGAAGTGTGATTAAGCCTGGTGCCTTCTAACAGAATTTTTTATTCTTGATTTGCAGACAGCAGCAGGTTCCTAACCTGTAATGAAGGCAGGTCTGAAGCTTGAGAAAACAGACAGAAGAATCCAAAGTTTGCACAGGGTGCTGCAGTAAACCTAGAGCTGAATGCTGTGTTTTGGATTGGTAGCGCAAGCAGGCTTGCTGTGTGTGAAGTTAGTGATGAAACAAAATAAACACTGCATTCTTCCACCAACATAAACTGAGTTGTTATAAATGTATTTGGATATCTTGCTCTGAAGTTCACAGAATTCTTAATCTATAGCTATAGTTAGGATTAGGCACAGCAGTGGCTGAAGAGTTCAATTTATTGTTTAGTTTTACAAGGCCTGCAGAAGGAAGTATGGAGCTCACATGCATTGGCATGCAAGGCTAGATGTGAATTGCCATTTAGAAAAAAATTCATATTAATCAATGTTGAATCTTTGTCTTCGAATATATGTAAACCTTAATTTGAATCCTGATCCAAACTTGAATCTGATCCCTAGCTTTCATTATACACAACGCTATCTGTCACCACTTCAGATGAAGGCCAGCTCCCGTTGGTCCTATGTACAAATCCCAATTCTAACCTTAGCACCAGCTGCCCACTAGATGTAATCCTAAAATCTGATGTTATGGTACTCAAGCAAAACTCATAGTAGTCATCCACTTATTTACGCAGGCCTAGGAAAACATAGCAACCAATCACTGTACCATTTATTCACTAACCCAAACAGCTTAATCACAAAAAAAACCATGGCCTGCTAAACAAATTCCAGACTTATTGCTACCTTTTGTCTCTGCTTTCTCAAAATGCAAAATAAAGCTCAAATCAGTTGGCATCTGCTGTTAGCCTACTTCTATAGAAGATACAGGATTCAGCATGCAACCCTGTTGTCCTTATCCTTACACCAGAATTAGCTACAGGCTAGTAAGGCTATCCAAACAGATGAAGGAATTTAAATTCAGCTGTTAACATGCCTCAGGCCTGAGATTTACAAGCCTGGCAAAATTCAGCAATAAAATTGACCTCTTACAAGAATGAATGCAGCATTCTCAGGCAGACTAGCCTGCTGTGTAAAGGGAACATCTGCCTTGACAATACAGTGATGTTTCTAAGCTCTTATTACTTGAAATGCTGCTTCTTTGGAGAAGTTGTAACATATACCTTGATACTGCCTGTTGCTTTTGTTACCAGGGAAGAATTTTACATCAGCTGTGAAGACACCAGTAACAGGTGACTTAGTAGACATCTCAATTTATAATCTTTGCACCAGACAACCACCAGTTCGGCAGTGAAAAACATAAAGAAGTTTTTACCCCTTCCCCCCCCCACCCATGCTCTCAAAAATATAAAATAACTCCATTTATTA
>JBAFWW010023278.1:0-26592 GCA_036873685.1 Agapornis canus
CTCTCTCTCTCTCGGTGGTCGGCGTATCATTAACAAAAAACGGCAGCGGCACGCCGAGCCGCCTCAAGGTGCTGGACGCCTACCTCCTGTACGTGCTGCTCACCGGCGCGCTGCAGTTCGGCTACTGCCTCGGCGTCGGCACCTTCCCCTTCAACTCCTTCCTCAGCGGCTTCATCTCCGCCGTCGGCAGCTTCATCCTCGGCGGTCAGTGCCCGCCGTGCCCCGCGCGGTGTTCGCTGGGACCCCCTCGGCAGCAAGGCCTGAGCCCTCCCCAGCCGAAGGTCCCCGGCTGTGACCCTGCCCTCCTTATTGCTGCCTTGTATTGAGTGGTGCCCGTGGTGAAACTCTGGCTCTAGCAATGACTTTTCCAGGGTGTTGCTCAGCCATCATACTCCCCAAACCACGTTGTTCCTGTGCAGCTCTCCCCAACACACCCAGTGGAGAACATCACAGATATCCCTGTGTTTATGCTAGTCCCATCTAAGCCGGTTCTTTGGATTCACTTGACCCCCCTGATGGTGTAGTGCTATGGGAGAGTTGATTGAATAACAGCCCTGTGAAAAAACTTTGCCAGTGTCCCGTTCATCTTACAGTAAAGATGGGGTTACCTTTTCTTGTGGTACCCAGACTGGAGTGGGCTACCCCAAGATAATTGTGCTTTTGTTTCTGATCACTAATCTCTTATTCCTTCTCTACCATACAGTCTGCCTCCGCATCCAGATCAACCCCCAGAACAAAGGCGAGTTCCAAGGCATTTCACCAGAGTGGGCGTTTGCTGATTTCCTCTTTGCCAACACCATCCTCCATCTCGTCGTCATCAATTTTGTTGGCTGAGCTCTAGAAGAGACTCTCAAGGTATTGGCCGGTGGGATCACAGAAGGGGGAACCGCAGGTCACAGGACGGCAGTGCTTCTGTACCTGGGAGAGAACTAGAAAGGCAGTGAATCCAGAAGGCCTAGCTCCCAGCTTTGTCTTGGCCAAGTACAGTAAAGCTTTTGGGTTAGGATTTATGGCTTTCTGGTTTCATGCGTGTATTTTTTTGGCTTTGATCATTTAAAAAGCAGTTTAACTGGGAGTATGGCGCAGGCTTGCTCATGTTTCTCTCTTATGAGATAAATATGCTGTTCTCTGAAAGAGAGTCTTTGGAAGCTGGAAGTCCTGGGCTCTGTTGGTGAGGATTGTCCTATTTGGAGGCCATGGAATGGCTGGTGTCTTGAGTCTGGAGTTTCAGCAGATGAGAGGAGGCAGTTTGGTGCTGGAAAATGGAGGACATACCCTGTTGTTACTGTTGCAAGGAGCTATAAGATCACTGGGGCCTGTGGGGTTTCCTCTGCCACTGCAGAAGCCTTGCTCACATTGCCTTTCTTTCTTTCCAGGTCTTAAGCTCTGATATCAAAACTTGGCATTGGGAAGTGCTGTTCTCCAGCAGAGTCTTACCTGCTTCCTTGGTGAAGGAAGGAGACAGGGCTCAAGCTTTCTTTCCCTCAGACTGCCCTATGGAGGGGTCTTCTGCCTTGTTACAGTGACTGCAATCCATTCTGTCAATAAAAACCCTTATGATACTGCAGTCTTTTCCCATTGCTGATCAATACAGAAGTTCTTCTGACACCCAAGTTCCCTCTCAGGCACAGCTCCTTGTCTGTTACATCCCTCCCTCCTGTTCTACCCAGCAGGCTTTTTTCTGTGCCCCAGTTTCAGAGGGAAGCAGGAAACAAGTAATGGAAACTCAGTTGTCATCCACTCTTTTCATCTCCCTATTTCCTGCCCCTCCACACCTTTGGCTGAAGAATTTACTGGTGTTGCCTTCATGCATGAGTCTCTATCCTTGCTTCAGGCTTGTCCGGTTTGCTCTGCAGCAGAAACACTGGATAGGTAAAATACTTGTTGAGGCAGCGTAAAAAGAAATGTTTGTCTGCTGGCACTCAGGAGATAAAACCTGGGATCTGATAGCTTCAACCTCAGTGTTAGATTATGGCTGCTCTTCACTGCCTTTTTCCTTTTAGCATTTCCAGATGTGCTGCAGCCATTAAACCCATAGAAGTGTGAAATCTGGGGCTCCTAAGTCTCTTGCCTATTATAGGCTCTGAAGAATGAGGTATGAGGGAGCTGGGTCTTTACTGTCTCAAAGGCTGCTGTCTGGCTCTGTGGCAGGCAAAGAGACCTCCTGACAGCACCATCTCCCTCTAGCCCCAGGCATGAAGCTGGGTTTGTACTGCTGGGAGACAGGAAGGGAGGTGACAGCAGGCAAGGGAAGGTGACAGCAGGCAAGGGAAGGTGACAGCAGGCAAGTCTTGCGGCTGAGGCACCGAGCTCAGCCAGGCAAAGCAGAGCCCCTGTGTTCCCCTTTGCCACTGCTGGTTGTGAGCTGCGAGTGCCTCCCTGTGGTTTGCATGGCTCGGGCTCCCCACGTTTTGGCTTGAGACAGCTCCAAACTGGGACTCTGGTACGGCCACTTCTGTTTAAGCACCACATGGAGCAAAGTGGGGGTTCTGCAGGGTTCCTTCCCCCCCTGGTTAATTTTTACCAGCTTGCAATGTCACTGGTTGCCATGAGCTCAGCGCTAGAATTCAGGTCCCGTTAGAGCTGCGTCCACGTGTGATTCAGTTTGAACAAGTCTGTAGATAACTTGGAGCTTTATTCCTTACACAAACCGTGCTTTGGTGACAGTTGTCAAGGTCTTTTCTCCAACAAAACCCCTAGAAAGGATGACAATTCATCTCCCACCCATAAGTAAGTAGTAAGGGACAGGAGCTGGTGCTGGGGGGAGGGTGCTAGAGATGGGCTATGGTGGTATCTCCTTCCTTGCTATTGGGAGAGGACTCTGGCCTGCCCCATCTTCCTCCCTTCTCTTTTGAGTGAGAAGTGAAAGGATTCTTCTACACAGATTCACTGCCTGTATAACAGGGTGCAGAGGCCTATCAGCAAATTCACAGTTCTAAGATCTCTCTCCCCCCCCACTCACCATGCTTTATAATGTATTTTCTCCCCTCATTTACCCTGCCCATGCTATACATAGCTCAATCTTTCCTGCCGTGCCCAAAACAACTTCCCCCCAGACCTAAGAGCAGGCTGTGGGGAAGGGGCAGGAAGGGAGGATGCCTCAACCTCATTCAGTGTTGGCTTGTGGTCTAAGGTCTGCTGTTCTTTTCCACACGCATCTCCTCCTCCCTGCCACGTGTCACATCAGCCCTGCTCCCCTCACCCCCCGTTTTGTGCTCCACTTTCCAGAGGAAGAGGTTTATGCGGTTGGGCGTAGAAGAGCAGCAAAAGGTGACCCCGATCTTGTTTATGGCATCATGGAACTGGTGGTACAGCCTCTTCCTGCCCCACCTGGGCTGTCAGACCCCTTCCACATCCTGCCCTACTGTGTTATTTCCTGCCTCTGCTTTGCACTGCAGGCTTGCTTTCTTGAAATAAACAAGAAAGAGCAAAGTGGTGATGATATCTCCACTAATATCTCTAAGGTATATTTAAACTAGACCTACAAATTCACTGTAGATTTTGCAGATCACGTACTAAGAGTCACTTCAGTCAAAACATTTATCTATACATCCCCATTCCTCACTTGGCAAATCTTATTACTGGGGTCATTTAACCTGGAAAAGGCTGAGATGTGGAAAAAGAGGCAGCACATTGTTCTTCCTCTCTGACCATACAGCTAGGTGCAGGGTTGAAGTGCAACACAAAACATTTCAGATGGATAAAGGTAGTGAGCATGGAAACCCTCCTTCCTTGAAGGCTTCTGGAATGAGATCACTCCATTGGAAATCTGTGAAAGGTAATGACTTGCTTTGTAATTCAACTGTGGTTTAGGCAACTTTGTCAAGTGACATGGCAGATCTCATCATGAGAAATGTCATCTTCAAGAACTGCCTAAAATCTCACATTTAAAGAGCTGGAGAGAAACGAGTGGCTGCTGTTTCAAAGGAGAGGCAAGGGAATGAACCCCTGAGCATCTGTACCCAGGAAGTTTGAAGAGGTCAGTAACTGTCACCCTGTGTCCTGCTAAATGGTCAGGTGGCAGCACTGTGGCAGGAGACCAGGAAGACTATAGTACTGTGGCAGGAATGCTGGCCTGGTCTCCACACAGGGCTTTTGTCTAAAAGCATTTGAAGCATGAACCTTTTCAAAGCCAGAGTTCCTTGCAATTGTGAATCCAGCATGGTGAGAAATACCCAGGGAGGGAGAATCACCCCCATCATCCTGCAAGGCTTTCCCTGCCACTCAGTTTGGACACTGGTGTGAGGTGTGAGCAAGGTTCAAGCTTTGCAGGAAAGCTGTGTTTCAGAGCACCCTTCTCATTTCTCCCTCCAAATGCATCTTGCCAGTAGCAGTCTGAGCCTGGAGACATAGTCTGAACAGTTGGTGTCATTAATGCAAAGCAGGGACCTTATTCTCCAGTGATGCTTGGGAGTGGGGAACATTCAGAGGTAGGACACTTTAGGTGCCTGTGTTCTCCATAGCAGTAGGTATCTGCCTTCAAGAACCTGGCCTGCTCCCCGCACTGTGAGCAAGCCATATTTTACCTTTGTCTTCACATAGCACAGACTCTACCCTTGGACGAGAGCTGCTTTCCACCATTCCCCTCCCTCCAAGCTGTTCTTGCCCAGGCACAGCAAAGATATTCTGGGAAGAGACTTGTAGATCCCTGCAGCGATCCCCCCAGTCCCTGCAAAAAGTGCCTGGTGGCCAAGTCAGGCTGAGGGGAAGAGTCTGCTGCCCTATCCCTCCTTGCCCTAAAGGCCAGGCTCATTCCTAAAGCTCCTCTGAAGGGTGAAACAAGTGCCTCAAACTACAGATACAAAAGGCTAACAAGTTTCTTATTTTTGATAAGAACTGTTTAATAGCAGCCAAAGGCCCAAAGAAATGCCAAAGACATCAGTGTGGTTGCCAGTACAATTCAACCATTAGCAGCATGTGATTTTCACATGCATGCAATGTTTCCAGGAAGCACAGACATGGGCTTTGCAATCATTGCATGGTTTTATGCAATGATTATGAAAATAAATTGGGAAATCTAAGATCATAAAATCATAGAATCTTAGAATGTTTGGGCTGGAAAGAACCTCAAGATCATCTAGTTCCATGGGCACCACCTCCCCCCAGACCATGTCAAAGGTTATTACAGCTAAAGAACAAAAGTAGTTTATATTTTTACTAAATGCAAAGCCAAATCTTCAGCTGATTTAAATTCAGAAAATGTTAAGGCCAGATAGACCCCCACAAAGCGCTAAATCCCATCCTTTTGTTCTGTGATAATGAAGTGAGAAGTTCATTGAATTCAGGACTTTTGAGTGACCCTGAGGAACTCTCCCTTTGCTTTTCAGACTGAAAAGGTGTCTTTGGGTGTGCATACCTTAAAACTACCAAACTATGAAAAACTCACATTCAGGTAATATTTAACTTGCAGTGTTCAACAAACAACACCTCCAAACAACAGAAATTGGATGTCATTTTAACACCAGTAATAGGAATAGTGATGTTTGGTAATTTATAGTTATGCCAAACTGTGCTTTATGCAAAAAGAGGCATTGTTGTGCTAAATGAATCAGGCATCTGGGGGAGCAGGATGCTGGAAATTTTAATCTTAGGTTTGAGTAGCTTTGGAACAATGCAAATAAAGCAATTTAGATTATGTGATACACAGATAGCAAGCGATAGCTCTTGCAATAGGAATGCCTGTGTTCCCTCCTGCAGATGATGCTCTGGTAAAGACTCCTCAGCAGACTGTTTTGGTACTTCAGGACTGCTCCATCTGGTTACTTTCATTCTTGTAACAAAATAAAGGTGTGTTATATCATTGTTTGGGATACAGCAACAAGACTGCAGACCTGAAGTGTCTAGGCAAGAGAAAGAGGAGAGAGACACTAGGCCAAAGCTAGTATATTAGGTGTAAGGTCTTAAAGTCAATGAGCATCAAACATTCCCAACTGGAGACTGAGCAGGGGATGAATTGAATGGACGGATGCAGACAAGAGAGGGATGTAGAAATAGAAAGGAGAGCTCTCTAGAAAGAAGAAAAAAGTTAAATTTGCATAAGAAAAAGTAAATGGACTTCAGGGGTGGGCAGAAGCAATGATACGGCCAAAGGGGTGGAGGGATTTTACTGCTGGTATACAGAAAGGTGTATGCATAGGCTGCATAAACACTTGTTAGAGAGAGAAGGAGCACCCATAGCTAATGATCTGGTGCAGATGTTTTCTGCCAGAGGCCTCACCACCCCCCAAGCATACTCACTTTTTTTTCCACACGAGCATCGTCATCAGGACATTAAAAATTATTGCCTTCATTAAAATTATTTTCAGAGCCAGCTGTGATAAAGACATTGTGTTCAGGTTCTCATCTGGAAAAGGAGCAGAGAATGGAAGTCACACGCGCACCGAGACATCCTCTCTTCCAGAAAGGCTTACAAGCATTCTTAATGAAGCTGTTCTGCTTTGTACAACTGAGCCATCAAGTAGGGTAGCTCCTGAGACAGTGAATAGGACTGGCTCACTGAGAGACTTGGATTTCTTCCAACTGGTGTTTCAAAAGCCAGGTTTTCATTCAATAACCACTTATGCGATATACAAGTCTGCTGACCATCTAGATGGTTTTAAATGCAGTGTTGTATAAGCCCAGGATGCTGGAGGCACCTGTCCTTCTCCATGAAGTTTTTTAAGATAAGCATGGGGAAAACAAGTTAAATTTGATTCCAAGAACACAGAGGCTGCTTGGAATTTCTATTAATCTTAAGTTCCAAAGCCATTTTTATTTGCAAATACATTGGTCTATATTGGGGAAGCAGGGAGCTGTCATCAAATAGTAATTTTATCTCTGAAAAACACCCTGTGAAAAGGCTGATCGAATCAGCCAAGTTTACTGGTGGGTGTTTCTCTGAAGTGGTGTTTCGGAAACATTTGGAGCAAGGTTTGCAAAAGCATAGCTATTCTGCAAACAGGGCAGGAGCAGATACAGGCCAGCTCCTTTGAACTAGCAGGAGCAGCAATTGCCTGGGCCCCAACACTGGCTAGTATACTCCCACAGCCATGAGCTGAAGCAAAGCTTTCTCAGAGGCACCGTATCTTTAGTGCAGCCATGCTCTGAGCACACACTGCAGAAACCATGTGCTTACCTTTTAGTTCATCAGGTGTCTGTGTACCCCAAAATAACTAAGTCTTTTGAAGTCTGAATGCAGACAGGCATCCAGGAAGGCTGACTCATATCAGTACCTTCAGTCATTACAGGATGGGGAGCAGTGTTTGGCTGGTCTTAACAAGGACATGTAGGCACATGCTACACAAATTACCAGCTTAGACCTGGAAGACTGCATTAACCCAATGACTTCCAGCTTTGACATTTAAAGCCTTTGGGGCCCTTTCAGAAGTTTCCAGTCTCAGCTTTTTGCTCCAATGGGAGTTCTGCAAACAGGAAACATGACCCAAAACTTTACTCCTCAAATGCTGTGTACGTACTTGTCCTGAATTGTAGAGACACTCCTGTAACACAGAAAGCACTGGAACCTGCAAGAGAAGCAACAGTAAATGTCATTAATAACAGAAATGTACTTCCTTGGAAGTTCATAAAGAGAAATCTGTACTGGGTGGATTGGAGTTTCTGGCTAGTAAACCTCCCAGAAACACTCATTTCTGCTGGTTTCAGGGCATAAAACATGATCCAATTAAACTTTAGTGTTCCATTAGACAGAGGAATTTCAAGCTTTCTATGCCCCACAGTGTGATTTTAAGATCTCTTTGCTGTGACAGTACCAGTCTACCAGCCCTTAATCTTGTTTCCAGCAAGAGGGAACAGAGGCAAGAAGTCAACATTCCTCTAGAGCCTGGGAGCATAATGCAGCTTTACTTGCAGGGTTGGGAGATGTCAGTCCTGATCATACTACTCGCACAGAGACCAGCGTACCACTAACCCTGTACAGACATGCAACAATGCCATTACCACTTTCAGGATCTTCCCCCTCCAGTGCTCCAAATCCCTCGTGATTGGCACCACACAGCATTGCATCTTTCTTGCCCCAGTAGGTTGACAGGTAGCTGGCTTCTTGTTTGTTCTCAGATGTTTTCACCTCCACAACTGTATTTGTCACCTTATCAGCCCAGTTAAGAGTGAGCTTTTCAGGGGAATGATCTGTGATAAGGCACATTTCCACATTCTCATCATCTTTAGAGGTCAGCCTGTAGACTGAAGGAGATGGAGTAACATCTGAAAAAGAAGAGACATTAGATGAGAATACACAGTCATAGTTCCTGCTGCTTTTAGGGAAAGAAAGAGGAAATCAATGATGTTTCATCATGTTCCTTCACCTGATAGTTCAGGACAAGATTTTTTACTACATTTTCCCTTGCAGAAGAGGGGTGTGGGGAACCAAAGGCTGCAGATAGAAGACTAAGACTAAAACCTGGGGTTTATTTCTGTTTAATTGCTTCAAATTCTGCTAGCAAGTCAGTTAGACTGGGATTTTCCACACATATCACATACATCACCTATTTTGCAAAGTACTCATTTCTTATTCTTACTCAGAGTGGCTGCTGCCTTTGTTCTGGTACTAGAGTCTTTTTCCAATAAGGTCCTTTGCATATTTGCACCCTTATGCACCTCATGGAAGTTTTCAGATAGTCTTGGTAAATACCATCTATGATAATTGCAGTGCTGTGGCCTGTGCTTCCTGTTATTCCCTCTGAATGAATTGGCAGATGCATTGGAGCTGCTGTATTGCTCTTTGTGACCTCTTCTTGCAGGAAAGATTGAGAAGTAAATCATGATCCTCTGAGCAGCCCTCCAAGCCTAATTTTGTCTTTACTGGAGGAGATCTTCCAGAAGGAAAAGCAAGAGCTCTTAGAATGCTCTTCCTGCCCACTCTGGAGCCTGATTTCAGGCACAAAGCAGTAGAAGACTGTTCCAACATCAGACTGAGACCTATGCCTTTTTTCCAAACAAGCTGCAGTAGAAATCCTGAACTGCTTTAGCACACAGCTTGTGTTATGTAGATTTACATCATTCTCCATTCCCTCCAAAGCAAACTTTCTTTATCTCTGGTCAGACTGGAACTGGTGTGACAGAGATCTTAGATCCTCTTTCTGAGACATGAAATTCCACAACCAGAGTTAACCTGGAGCTGCTGCCCAGCTCAGAGGAAATCTACCTCCTCACACACTCATACAGGCTAATGCTGACCCCAGAGGTGCAACACCAGTGACTTAATGAACACCTGAGCGATGGCTGTCCCCCAGTGAAGCCCCAAAAGGTCTGCCAGCGGTCTTTGGTGAGCCCTGCATGGTTAGAGGTACTGTGCCACTGTGAGTAGTTTCGTGCCTGCGACATTGCCTAAGCAAGCTCTGTGTCATGGGTTTCCTTCCAATGGTTTCCTAAACTCCTGTTAAGAGTAGGAATTAACCTTCTGATTTCTCCAGGTATGTGAACTTGTCAAGTTAGGGAAATGCCTAACTACAAGTGGGGTACACTCAGGTTTGAGATGTACTCACCGAAAGCTCCATAGTTTATTTCTTCCCTTCAAAGTTCACATGCCTGGATCAGTGGCACAGAACGTGGCACCTACACAAGCTGTCAGTTTTACATCTTGTCTCCCAGGAAAGCTCCACAGCTTGTGGGACTCCATTCATTGCTCTGCAGAGCATCTCTATGGCTCTGCAGTATCCAGCAGAGACTGCAGTAACCAAGAGACTGCTGGTGCTACGTTTTGGCAGCAACTTCTGACCTGCAGCTCGCTGCTCTCCCAACAAACATTCACCTTGGGCCTGGGGGGATTGAAGCTCCCACTCAACAACTCAAGGTCGCAAATCTCAGCAATCTTACTTGGTATCACCACGAGCCTGGTCCCGTGTCCAAAGGTGAGTTGGTAGCTGCCCATAGACACTGTGTTGCTTGCCATGGCAAAAACCTGCATAACAGTTCTGTCCACCCCAATCTGCCTGAGTAACATCCCTCAAGGAAATCCCACCATTTTGCATGAACATACTTCCAATGCATTACACTTTTCCCCCATGGCCATGGCTTATCTTTCTTCCTCCCCACACTATAGTCTCATTAAATGTGGCATTCCACACCACAGGGAAGAGCCACAAGGCAATTCTCTTTCTACCTCCATCCTTGAAAACTCCAAACCAGCGCCACTCATTAAAAGTTATTACAGTTTCTTTCTCATCTCTTCTTGTATTTCACTTACTTGTTCACCCAGGTTTTCACTTGCTTCCTTTCCCCAGGATGGAGACTTTTCTGGTCCACATTGATTAGAGAGAAAGTCTAACCCTTCTTTAAAAGGAATGCTAAAACCACTCCAATTTGCTCCACAAAACCACTACACTGTTATTTATGAAGCTAGACCACAGGATTGTCTCTGTTGAATCCATCCAAACACAGAGAGGAGACAGCTCACCCGGCACAACAAGAAGTTGGGTTCCAGTTCCCCATGTGAGTGTTCTCCATCCTCCAATATTGACACCGTGAGAGCTGTCTTTACAAAATGGGTCTCTTCCTTCAGCCACCTCAGTGGGTGCTGGAGGCCTTGCATACATTCAAGCATCCTTCTGGCTCTGCAAGAAGCTATACATTCCCATACAGATTTCCACTCATCCTCTAGCCTCTCTTTCTCAATTTGCTTTTTTCATGTTCAAAGGCATGGGAATAACCAGATTTGATTACAGCCACCTCAGGTTTTAGAGATGGGAACAACCAGCTCCATAAGAGGAGGGACTGCTTTATGATCCCTGCCCAAAGCCTTGTTGTGCAGGAATGGCAAAAAGGGATCGGCATAACACCACAATCCCAGTCTAGGGTCAGAGTAACCATTGATACCACCCTTCTTTCTGACCACATTTCCATCTGCAGGTGGGATTTGTTACTGCGCAAGAGGTATTAGAAAATAGAGCTATGCATTTCTACTCACAAAATCCTCTTATTGCCAAGTCACAGAACAGCCTTGGGACACAGTTTTGGGTCATACTGCAGTACTGAGGTTTAATCCACTTACTTGGCAAGACAGCCCCTGAGGCAAAGGTGAATTTGAGGCTGTTGTCACAACAGCAGAGCACATAACCACAGTTCCCATGGTTAGCTCCCAGCTGGTGACACCTCCACCAATGGGGCTGCACTGGCAGCCTCTTCACCTCTACCATGGTCAGTTGGGATGCTCACATGGAACTGAGCACTCGCTGCCTTTCTGCAAGGTGGGTCAGTGGTGGACAATTTCGTTTGCTTGGCTTTGTTGAGGGTCCCTCTGCCTCTGCCTGTCTGCTCAGCCACAGGAGGTTCCTCTTTCGCTGTCCAGCACCATAGGCAACAATCTACCTACCTAGAGGCAATTCCCATGACTATAGGGAAACATTTTACCAAACACAAGCTGAGCCTTGTCCAAATCACCTGAAAGTCCTAAGGTAAAGAAGAGAACTGAATCCCCTTTATGCGTATCCCCATGGCTTTCCACAGTCATGCACAGGTACTGAGTACAAGCTGGTCAGTCTGTCTGTCTGTCTGCCTGTCCTAAATCACACCTCTATTCCAGCTGGCTGCTGGACTATCAGCATCCTGGAGCACCATGTCCAAAGCACATTCCTCTAAATAGCTGAACCCCACCACCTGGCAACACTTTTAAGCATGACAGCACCTAGAAAGAGCACCTCTGCTCTCCTGCCCCTGTTTAAGGTGGCATGGATCTACCAAGCACATCTACAGGCTGCTCTAGAGGCCACTCAAGGGCTTTTGAAAACTCAGACACAAGACGCTGCACACTCACCAGGTGGGGCGGACAGCCCGGTCCCTGAGCCAAAAGTCCGCATGCCGTAGCTGTAATCACACAGCATTTCCTTCCATTACAAAAAGCCCCGCAAGCCACTTGAGAAGCAGCACATCTCCCCTGTACTCCCTGTACCGGCAGCTTCTGGTCCTTTGTCCACCCCAGCGAAACAGAGCAAGGAGGATTATTTCAGACCGAGCTAGCATGTTCCCTTAGCAAAGTCCATCACTAGATCTAGTCCAACATTCATGATCAAACACCCAGCCATGTCACTGCTCTCAACCACCCCAGGAAAGACCTCAAAGAAAGGAGCAGTGCTGGACTTACATGGTCTAACAGAGAGTCTTGTTCCAGAGCCGAAGACTGGTGCATAAGCACCGGCTCCAGTGTTCACACAGCGTTTCCTCTCTTTACAAAAACCTTCCCAACCCCTTGTCAAAGCTGGGCACCCACATCCCGAGTACACATCTGATTGTCACTGACAAGCAGCTACATCCCCAAGTGAAGAGCCCCCATAATCTGACTAGGGGATCAAGAGCACTGTTGGACCTATGGATACAAACTCCATTTGGAAGTCTTTTGCTTCTGCCCTGAGCCAAAGACTGTCCTGGAGGAGACAGGGTGGCAAGTAACCCCACAGCTGCAGAACCATAAGTCGAGGAAGACTAATGCTGGGAATCTTGTTGGGCAGTGGGTAGCTTTACCCACCATGGAAGGAGACTACAGTGAAGTGGTGGCACTTACTAGGGAAAACATGAAGTCGTGTCCCTTTGCCAAATGTGAGCTTTCTGTCATTCACACAGTGCTTTTCAGCTCAACAGGAACACCAGCTCACCCACATCATTAGAGAGACAGGCAGCTTGTGCTCACATAGCCATGGCACAAAATAGCTGTCCCTGAGCAAAAGGGTTCAGGACCCTGCACTGTTCATCCACTGGGATGGATGCTTTTTTTCTCTATTCCTCTCATGAGGACAACTGACATCAATAGAGGCTGCCCACAAAATTATTGTTATAGTCATTGCTCCAGAACCTTCACTGAACTCTGAACATTCACTAATGTTATCGCTCTCCATGACATATTCAGGAGAGTTCAGGCCTCCAATAGGTATTTAGCTTTATAATGATCTTTTTTCCCCTGATGTAAGGTCAAACTTGACCTTCAATTGCCCATAGGAGGAAAGAACAATGGAATTGTAATGTCTCTTTCACAGGAAAGGGGATTAGGCTCCCCTAGCCTTACTCCTGCTGGGTTTCTACCTACCTGGTTTCACTATCAGCTGTGTGCCACTTCCAAATGTGACTTTCCTGTTAGACCCTGAATTCACACAGTGAAACAACAACTAACAAAAACCACACACAACTTTTGGTCCAGACAAGTATATGATGCATTGTTCAAAAGAGATCAAGGGGGAAAACAGATGTCACCTGTCACATACTTCTGACTCCAAATTAGGGTGTCATTGTAGTCGCATTCTTCTGATCTTGCCATAGAAATGCAGACAGAAAAGGTTCTGAAAAGTACGAAGTAGCAAATCGAGCCTATTGTGATTTATGGACAGCTTTGAAGTAGAATGATTTTTGCCATAGTTAGAGGATGGGACAAACTCAGCCTTGCTTTTATGATACGAAACAGCTAGTTGTTTAAAGATGTACCTGTGCCTCTCCCAAGGGTGAGTTTCCAGGAAGACTCAGTTGTCCCACAGTGATGAGCAAACATAAATTGCAACAGAGAGAAAAGGAGCAAGCAAATTAAGCAAAGTAAAGAAGCGAAAGAAGCACAGAAAACGAACGAACAAAACTGGTAAAGGAGAAGCCTTTAACCTTTTTTTTAAACAACTAACATAGCGGTTTCTGAAACTTCTCCTGGCCTAAAGAAGGAGTTCAGGCGGATCAGACTGAACCTATGGGCCAGACCCATAGCAGAAACAAGCCAAGAAAAACAAGATGAAGGAAACCCCAAGAAAAACAATTGAAGGTCCTGTTTTCTCTTGTTTGTTCCATTGGAATATACCCAGTAAAATATCCAAGTCTAAGCCCCAGAAGCCAGTTTCACATAATGTTTGACATGTTCTTCATGAACATTAATCTCAGATATATTCCCCAATAGGTTTCATTCTGACTAATATAATGGTTGCACCACACAAAGGTCATTCACTGATCTTGCAGAACAAAAGCAATTCCTGACCTGTTCCACACATACCAACACGACAGGGAAGTTCAAAGGGAATTGTTTAGAATGTGCTTTTCTTCCCCATGCCTTTTTCTTTGTATTTGAAAGAGGCTCTTCTGTCTGTATTTGAAGGAGGATCTCACAAAAGAAAGACCTGCAGTTCTCTGTCTCTCCTAACCATATTGGTAATTGATACTTACTGGGCTTTATCAGCAGCCTGGTTCCTCCTCCAAAGGTAGGTCTTGCTACATTTCCTGAATACACACTGCCAGAAGCTCCTTTACAAAATCTCCCAAGCTTTTCTGCACATTTCAGGCTCCATGGCAGGAGACTCTGGCTATCAAAATGAAACTATATGTGCAAACTGGCTGCTCAAATAAAGGCTGCGTTGTCTCTTCTCCACCTCCTAGCAGGTTGGTAAAGAGAAATGTTACCAGAAGCTCTTCATTCTCCAGTCCTGAGCACAGCATTTCAGGGGAAACTGTAACTGAGCAGTCAGATTGTCTGGCCAGAATGACCTGGTCCAGGAGTTCACAGCAGGACAACTTCCACAGGCTCTTCTATCTCTGCTAATGCATATTAGAGAACATCTTTTAACAGGACGGAGAATTCCTGATCCTCTGAAGAGCCATCTTCTTCTTTGCTCTCTGTTTCTTGCTCATGTATAAGTAGCCCTTGAAGTACTCTTCAAAAGGGATAAATATGAGCAGAAGAAAAGTCCATCCTTTTATACTGTCTGCAGTGGCTCTTTCTACCAAAGAACACCATGAAGCTCAAGCTGCACGAGCAATGAGACAATTCTTCAGCTTGGGAGAGGTTTCTCACAGCTCTCTGGCACTGCATGCTGATTTACACTGGTTTCATTTGCCTGGGAATCCTATCCTCACTTCCTTTGTGTGATTAGAAGCTTTCCACTGTCATTACTGTAAGAAGGACTCTCCATAAGCTATTGCTATCAGACCTTACCAAAAAGTCCACTTTTATTTCTTGCTGCTTGTCTTTACACTGTATGTTCCAGGCACACTGCCATTTCAGCCTTAGGAGCAGTAGATACAGAAGAATGTCATTATGGACTACCAGTTCCAAGCACCAAGTTCTCCAGTACTTCTCAACGTACTTTTGTTCAGATCATGCACTTACCTGATGTAACGCTGAGCCTTGTTCCTTTGCCAAACTTCAACTGTTCCTGAACTCACACATCATTTAATTCCTTTGCAACAACATTTCCTCCTCTGCAATTAGACATAAACCTAGGAAACGGCAGATCTGTGATGATTTCTGGGCAGGAATGAACCAAGATGATCCTATCCCAGACTCACTCAACCCAGCAATGAAAACCTAGGCATATACATGAAATCTCATTATAACATTCCCATTCTGCGAGCTACCTGGACAGGAAAATGCTTACACCCTAACTACGAGCCTTCACTCTTTGTTCTTCATGAAGACTTCAGATCTTACATGCAGACTAAAATATATGAGAGAAAGAGAACTTGCCTTTGCAGTCAAAAAATTACCCATACTCCTAATGAACTGCTGTGGTGGATAGGCACATTTCAGCTGTTCATTGCATACAGGGTGGGCCCACATATATTTAGGTGGATTATTTGTTTATATTAGATTTTTAGCAATACAGTGATGAAGGTGTCATGAATGCAGCCCTACATAGTCCTTTTCGCACCTTATCAGGGCATAAATTACTCACTGCCTTTCAAAGAGGATACAGATCAATTCAAGTCTATACCTGAATTAACCTACTCATTGTTATCTGAAATGTGACACATCCACTAACTGTGCAAACACAGATAGCTGGGAAATCTCCTACTGCAGGAATAAATGACCTTTAAATCCCCAAAAGCCGAAGTTCATCACAGCATCATCAAGCTCAGCTTTTGGGATGTTCATTTCTGGCACTTACTTGGATGAACAGACAGCCTTGTTCCCATCCCAAAAGTCAGCTTTGCGTAGGCACCTGCAAAGTTTCACCGTGATAAAGAGTCTTACAAAAATGCTGGCAGCAGGTTTCGACTCAGAGGAGGTTTCTAACTCTGATGTGTATAAAGAGATCTCTCCGGTTGGTTCTTCTCAAGCTTCCTAGGCCAAACATTCTCAAGACACTTTGCTCCTGTGAATCCCACTGCTGTGAGATCCTACCTCACCAGCCTAGCTCAAATACATCACAGAGGATAATGTAGTTGCAGCTTTCTATGGTAACAGCAACTGTAGAAGTCAGAAAAATGAACGGTAGCCATGAAGATAGATAAGAAATTCAAGATGTTTTCTTTGCACATTACAAATTGTAGCTATTCCTTATCACATAGAGGCAGTGATAATTTCCATTTTAAAACAAGTCGACAATTATACACAGGGATTAAGTATTCCAAGCCATGACAAAGCCATTGATATGAACAGCATCTCAAAAAGCAGCCATGCATTTGTCTGCTGAGAAAAGGTAAAAGGAATAATCCTGCAGTAACTCTTAAAATAACTGAATATGTGCAGATGTTCTTCAGAGGAGAAAGAACATTTATTCAAACCCTTTCACTTTTCTCACCAATGCAATCTTTCTTTCCATGTCACATTCCATAGAGAACTATTTTGATTGGATAATCAGGATCAGCATCTCTTCCAGAATACCTTAGCAATCAGATGCACTCCAGCCAAGCAGCCTCAAGCACATTTACTTGCAGCATTTGGATACATGAGAAGTTTTAAGGCATTTCATTTCTCTTCTATTGCACAAAGAGCAGACACCAAAGGACAAGTCATTTTGACAGAGACTTATAGCAAGTGCCCATCTCTAAGGCCATTCCTTTAACATCCACCCTCCCCATGACTGACTGCACCACTAAACTTGAGTATGTCTGTTCAAGAGTATACCCCTTGGTATAGTCATTGCTGTGACTTCAGTGGATCTAACATAGAGAAGGATTCCAATGTAAGGCACCCTGAACGACGAGGCTGATGAACTATTACATACATAGGTTTGTGGCCAAATTCCTGGCTAAAAGTAAAAGGCTTACCTGTTTCCAGAAGGAGCCACGTCCATAGCCAAAACTTGATGGCACTGGTGTTGCTTTGGTCTTTCTCCAGTGAGAAACCCTCCCAAAGAAGATCTCAGAGTTCAAGGGAGTAGAGACTTTCATCAGAAGAATGCAGCTTCTGACTGCATCCCATCTGTAGCATTCCTGCATGCACCAACTTGCTCCACAGTTCCTTTATCACAGGACACCAGACTCTTTGGCACTTGTATTCATCCATCGTCCCATCAGCCTCTTGATTGCCTGAAGCCAGAAAGTTTGTGCTGCTGTTGCAGACTTTCTCCTTGTTTAGCAGCCTTTGGAAGACCCTACCCTGCTTTAGACAGAACAGCTTTTCAGAGCACAAACACACACCTTAATCCCAGCGAGATATCTTTCATCCAGCCTAGGACCACCAAGTTTCCTGAGTAACTTTAAGCTGAATAACTTTAAGCTCCTGAATAACTTCAAGCTCCCTTAGAGTTCAAGCTGCCTTAGAAACACTAATGAATTCCAAAAGCAGTGCTGTCAATGTTTCCTGTATCCTACTCCATTTTTTCCTGTTTCAAATCACCTACAACTGCCCAACTGTTTCCGCTCCCATCTCAGTTCAAGCATTCATCTTCTTTCACCTGTGCCTTTCTGGCCCTGGGCTTTCTAGAGCCCTTCTATCACACAGCAAGGGCTTTCACCTACACCTGCTGGCAAGGCAAGAAGCCAAAGATGAGCAAAGACTTTCGATTTGTGGCATGTGCAGACAACATCGACTGCTGGTGGCAGGGGCTTGTCTGTGGTTTGGATTGGGGTTTTGTTCGGTTGATCTATTTACTGGATGGCACCAACCGAAAACGTTGGAAGAACAATAAACATTTCGACCAGTGGGGAGCAGGAGAGATCAAGGGAAGGCGAGGAAGTTCACAGCGATGAGTCTGCTTTCATCAGGCACTTTTTAGTCTTTCGGGGAAACAGAGCACACAAGCCAAAGGGTAGCCAGCAGAATGCAGGGATTGCTTTCTTACATTGTATTTTTAATGCTATATAAGACAACAGAAAGATCCAGTTGTACAAGCAGATAGTTAACATTTACCATTCTCATGTAGTTTGGTATTGTTTAAAGTAATAATAAGAAAACAGTTTATCTTATTTGGAATATCTGTAAAAGGTTATATGATGAGCAGGGGAAATAAAGCCTGGCTTACCATCTCAATTGATTCCCTAGTGGTGCACAGGAGGGTCTGAAAAAACTGGCCATGGGAGTATCACTCAGGTCATGAATCCTCTGGTGATGGAGATGAAGGCTCTGGTGTGCCACACCAATGTGAATGAGTGTTTGAAACAATAGAGACTGATGGCTTTATCTGCCTCATAAACTTCTGTAGGAGTCAACATTATTCCTCCGTAGCCACACATTTGTAGATCCCAGTTTTTGCTTGTGATGTGCTGCAGGATTTTAGTCCTGCCAAAGCCGTAAGGCACAGTCAAGGACTACTCAGGAAAATGTCATTCCTTGATCTGCAGACACAGAAATGGTCCTCCCAGTCTGAGCCCTGCCTGGGAGACTGGGAAAGGTGTGGAGTACAAGATAGAAAGGTTCAGAGCGTCATCAGGAAATCAGGATACAAATACTAGTGAAAGGCTCCCCCTGCTATACATTGTGTGGCAGAATGCACTAAATAAGCATTTTACTAGTTTGGGATTGCCATGCAAATTTCACCTACCTTCTGCATAGCATGAAGGTCTTCCTGCAGGTGTCTGCAGGGTCCGAGTGACCAACCTTACAAAACCTAGCTGAACAGACCTGACTCTGTACTCTGTAGAGGCTGTCTTGCAGCTAGCAGTAACTCAGCGTGTGAAAACCCTTCTTCCCCCTTCAGGATGTGGTTAACTTGGTTTTCAAAACAAGAAGGAGCTCATCTTGCAGGGTGTAACTTAGTCACAAATGTTGACAACAGCATCCTGCCTGCTGCCTGCGAGAGGAATGTGTGTGCTGGGGTCTTTTTGACTACTAACCAAGTTGCTATGGAAACTATCGTTCCATCAAACTACCATACCTTATTTCCTGTTGGCCTCTTCCTAGTATCAGTGAGCGGAAAAACCCAGCATGTTTTAGACATGTATCTCTTCTGACTGTGATGCAAAATATCTTGTTGGGATCTGTTCAAAGTGATCTGAAAGACCAGACCTCGTTGAATCCCAAAGTCTACAATTCATGGCCCTGCTGATGCTTTTTAATGTGCCAAAGAGCATCTCCACTTCCTTGTACAAAGTCTACAAAAGACAAATTCGATCAACAAGAAATCTAAGTTATCAAAACTGTATTTCTAATCTTAGTGGTCATCAGGACAGTGGGATTTCAGGAATCTTCATCCCAAATTCAGAAGAAAAAGCACAAAACAAACCACAACATTTTGGCTTAGGAAAGCTTTATTTTGGTCACTTCCAAAATGCACGTGCCATACACTTCGCAGAAGAAATACAGGTTTAATAAAGAAATGCCTCTATGGTTGAACATTATCTGGTTGAATGAATCACTTGAGATCCAACCCAGGTCTTCTCTTCTACTCTAGAAAATTATTGTTATTAAAGCTATCTAAAAAACATTAAAGCTGCAAATAGCATCCACTGTGCCTGAATTCTCTCAACTGCAACACAAGAGTTCACAGACAGTAATTCAATACGCCTGTAAAAGGTATTTTAAAAGTATCGTATGTCTATAATGAGGATTGGATTTCTCAAGGCTATTGAAGTAGGTGAGATGCTTCAATTCAAAGGCTATTCGAAGGGGAGATCAAATTCTACTTAGCAAAAGAATGAGGAAAAATACACTCTCCTCAGGCACAGAGGGAAAAGAAATAGCAGAAGTGGTTACAACTCTTAAAAACAACTAATTCAGCTGGGCAGGATTCACCAGTATAAAATATCCTCAGGGAAGGTGCTGTATTGTGTTCTGGATGGTTATAGTCAGCAGATTTGACACTGGCTGTTCCTCCCATTGTGCTGCTGATACACTCTCCCTCCTGCTTGTTTTCAGGTTGCTGTTGCCTTGCTTCTTCACTGTCTGCAAGAGCAAAGTGTGGTTTAAACTACACTTAAGGCAATTGGACCTACACGACACTGTTTCATAGCTGTCTGATCAAGACGGGCAGACTCACAAGACTTAGGCTGGACAATCTTCTGTGCCTCTCTGAATGCCTTAATGTAAAACTCCTGCCCCCTTCACTCTTTCCTCCACTAGTTCACACATCAGTGCTTCGGAAGCCTTGCTCTTGTCTCCTTCTTTTGGGTTCTCCCCAGGCTTTGTGCTCTGCCACTTGAAACAGTCAATGAGATAACTCTGAGGCACTTCTGGTAATACCCAACCTGCTCTCGCAGAGCAAGTTGGCTGCAGAGAAAATCTGGGGACCAACCACCGAGACCTGAGCTTTGGCTACAGAAAGGGGCTGTTTGCTTTGTGATTTGTGAGGGAGCGTTTTAGCTGTTTGGGGGGGGTTGTTGGTTTTGGGAGGAGTTTTCTGTCATAGTTTAGGGGGGTCTCAGAAATCTACAGGAGTTGTTTAAAGGAAACAGGACCATGGAAAGGTGTTGTTGCCTGTGGGGTTAGAGGCACACAAAGGCAAATGGTCTTTCCTGGCATGTGCTTCCAGTATTTTTACCAATCAAGCTGTATGCTTCCTTACCTCAGAAAAGAAACAACTTGATACTCATGAGTGTGTTGAAGGCGATGCTTTTTGCCAGCAGGACTCTTAAACCCAACACAGCCATAGACAGCATGTTTGCTTTTTCCACTTCGGTACCTGTTTAGTGATAAAGAAGGGAGAGATCATGGTCTAGATTTGGATAGTGTGATACTGGCAGAAAGTGGGGGGGAAACAGGTAATGGTTTAAGGGAAAGAAAGAGCAACAAAGGAAAAGATGGTCGAGAAGCATGGCAACACCAGGGGAGGAAGATGTCTGTCTAGACTGGATTTTGCTTCCTCTTGTCTGTCACTAAACTAGCTACCTTGGAAAAGCATGTCGTCTTTGATGAGTACGTTGTAGTCTGATTCCTCTACCCCTCAGAAAATACATTTCCATGCATTCATTCCCCAACTGTGTAATGGAGCTTCACAATCTATTTGGATAACGAACCTTGTGCAGAGGTGTCTGTGGTGTTGCAAACCTTCCCTATTTCTGGGTCTGCAGCATTCTCTTCTGCAGCACAATAAAGAAAAGGCATTATAAACATTACCTACATTTTAAAAAGGATTAAACAAGGCGTTCATATGACCCAGTACAGCCAAGGCTGCACCACAGCACTGTACCTGCCAAGCTTGTGCTGGCTGTGATAGTGCTGTTGTTGAAACTGGCTGTGCAATTCACCTCTGTGCCTTTCGTCAAGCTCACCACCTGAATAGTATCGTACAACCCCTCTGATGTCAAAATGGACGCACTTGGTTCATATGCAACTTCATTAGAGGACATGTCCAAGCTGATGTTCTTCGTATAGACATTCCTTGCCAAACAAGCTGCTTTCCCAGTGCTGTTGTCTTCTTTCAGTTTCTTTGATTTCATCAAAATGAGTTGTGGGACAGAACTTCTTTGGATGCCTGTGAAAATAGACATTGTTTGGGCAGGATTTGATGAAGATGCTAGAAATCTGAGGAATGGACAGTGAAGATGTCTTTACACCAAGAACACTTCATTGCAGTCAATGAGCTGTGTGCTACCTGCAGCTGAAGGGAGATTTTCTCTTGTCAGCAGAAGAACCAAAGTGCTAAACTCTTTTGAAAAGGCATAAAAGCTTTTACATGAGAGACCAGAGTATCACCTCAGCATTCAATATTACCTTCACATCAATGCAGACTGATGTCAGAATAACAGAATTTGGCGGTTTCCTCTGGTCTTACGTTTACAACTGAACATTCAGTGGCTTGAAAAACAGATCTTTCTTCAGAATGGTAACTTCCTATTCCATTGTCCCTTTGGAATTGGAAGTGAACTTAAATTGTTCCAAAATAGCCATTTATTCCCATGCAAGGTATCCTACAGACCTGCACTAGTATTAGGCAGCACTTAAGCAAGCCCTGTACCCTTCTGGAATGACAGCAAGAAGCTTTAGGTATGTAAAATTACATGGGACATTTTGGCACCACTTTAAAGATCTTTGAAGCCATCGTAACAAGTCCTAAGGTGTGTACCTGGATGCTCAGGATAGCAAAGATCAACCCAACAAACTCCCCTGCTGCCCCAGCATTCCTGCTCCCACAGGAAAGTGGGGGGTGACATCCACCTTTTTGTACATGAGGAAATCCCAAATAAAGATAGGAGGAGCTGAGGCTTCTTGGAATCTCTGTGTACCTCATCTGGGTTTTCAAAGCATACTCCTTTTGGTAGCCAGTTGTCATTTATTCTAAGTGGCCTTGGACATGCAGCAGTTGTGAAAACTGAAGCCCAAGGATATTTAACCTCCTTCCTCCTATGTCTCAATGCCAGAGGAATCATTTACCTGGTGTGGTGCCAGTGTCAAAACCTCACCTCTCATATCAGAGAGCTAAGCTCCATCTCAAAACCTCTCTCCACTGCCCCTGAGCTCTGTATTCCTGCTCAAAATGAGGCAGTGAAAATCCACTGGACAGGACACTTCACACTGGCCATAGTACTGTCCAGACTGGGATCTGAGGATCATGGAGTAATAGTGATATACAGAAGTAGCCCGGTTGTCCCTGTGAAGTCTTCCTAAACAGATACAAGCTGAGGATTTAGCTTGAAGCCCCGGCCAGAGCAACGGCACTCTAGAGATTACTGCAGCAGAAACTTCTTGCAGTGAGCCCAAATCCTCAGATTCTTTCCCCACCTAAATTATAACATAGATTTTAGCAATAAAATCAAGTTACTTACTTGGCTCAACCGTGAGAGTGATACCACTTCCAAACACCAGCTTATGTGAGCCCACACTGGTAACAGCTGTTTCAATAACTACCTCTTTCCCCATGGCATTTGAAAGTGTTGTAAAAACAGAAAAGGCAGATACTTGTCCTACTTATCCATGTGTGCGACCCCACAAGGGTATCCAGAGCCACATTTTCTTCCAAACGGGGAAAGGGAAAACCAACCATTGAATAGTTCAGTGATTTCAAAACGCTTGACCGAGTAAAACGTTCCCAAGTTCTTCCTTCTGTCTTTTCGAAACCCCAGGAGCTCTGTGTCCCCAGGATAAATAGGAATACTAAAATAATGATATATTTGCCTCCGTAATGATTTCAGTCACCTATGTCCTTTCTTCTCCTAAATATATTGCCTTTTTTCCTTCTCGGGGTATTTGTACAGAGCCCTGTGTTGTTTATACCACTGTGTTATCCCATGTCCCAGACACAGTGATACATGTCATAACAAAAACTGCCTCTTCCTTCCTTTTCACTAGGCAGATTACAGAGGCAGTCATATGACTTCTCAAGTGGTTTCTGACCCACGTGAAGGAACATGAGATGGCTTTCAAAGAACGGTTGAAAATAACACCCAAGAGGTTGAATTATAAGTGAAAACATGGGGATTACATGAGGCATCTGAAGAGTCTCATGGAGTTAAGCTGGACAGAAAGCAGGAAAGAAAAATCAGTCCTTTTAGTGCTATCTCAAAGCCCTTATGAAACTGCTTCTGGACTGCAGGAAACCATCCACATTTTCACCTTGCATTTGGTTCCAGTGCTCAGGAGCATGCACCTTACCTGGTCTCTTTGAGTTGGTGTGTGGTGGTCTTTGTGCTGTTTTAGGTATGATGAGAAAGTAGTCAAACTGATTGCTCTTTGTTAAGTAAAAGCACTGTACTCGTGGAAGTGGCTATTAAAGAGTAAAGGAATTGCTGCAGATCGATCAAAATCCGTCACTGTTCGGCACTGTAGGGCACCGGTTTCCACCTTCAAGAGGAGGGAGTGAGGGTTTTGTGCGGTGGCTCAGCCTTTTTCAATCACCGTGGTACGTAGTACACACCATGGTAGCCAGTTTTACAGGAACATTTGGGTTTTCTCAGGAGCAGGTGGTGTCTGCTCTTTCCTGTCCTTTGAAGAGCTGGATTTTACTTTCCTCTCCATCTACACCGCTCTCCTTCTGAACTCTCCAGCACTGTTGCAGAGACGTTGCTATACACTAAAACCAACATTATCAGCATCGCTTTTCCTGGCAGACTGGGTAGTGTTAACCTCTCACTAAAACATTGCCCATGCTTGTCAAAAAGGAATAGTGCTCCCTTTGAGTTGTTAGAGCTGTTCTCACGTAAAGGTTTGTCTTTTAAGAAACATCAAGAGGCTTAGGGTGAACTGGTTTTCTGCCAGTTATTAACTCGCAGTTTAGTTTCATTCTACACTTTCTAACTTTCTCTGGACATTCAACTATTGATCATCTCAAGGCCAATTTTATGCCCAATGAACATCAGTACATGTCTAGGAATGGTTCAGAAGCGATTCTGGCTTAGCTGATGGTGGTTTAAGGGACTCTGTATCCTTCCTGTGCTACAGTTTCTTATTTACTCAGGAATTTGGTTTTAATATTTCTTGAGTGCCCTTTTTATAAGGGTCTTGGGAGGGTTTTCATGATTATGTGCACTGGTTTCTTGGATCCTGTGAACGAGACTATTTGAGTTGGCTTGGGACTTCTGATTCATTTGTATGTGCTTTAACTGATTTTGAAGGTGGTGAACATTTAGTTATGGTTAACTGAAGTTGTTTTTTAATTGATTTTATCTTCCTTTCATGACTTTGATTAATGGTTACCTGGAATTGCAGAAGAGTTTCTGAATCCTCAAATCCTGTTCCAAGACACAAAAGGAAATGGCACTAACTCATCCTGTACACAAATCTGCGTGCTTCCACGTTGCATTACTCAGTATTTTTATTTGCATTACTGTTGTTACCAAATACAAAGGTATATTTCTCTTTTTTAAGCACTGTTTTTATTCCTGCTGCTCTATTTTCCATTGCTAACACAGACATGTTCATCTGCTCTTCCCTTTCTTGTATCAAATCGCTTGCTCCTTATTGACTTGCTCTTCCAGGAAACTTGCAGAGTCGGCTGATGTGATACTTCTGGTCTCTTCAGCTGTTGGCAGGACAAAGAGAACAAGCTCTAAATACCTCCTGCAAAAGACCTGAGTACTTCTCCCACACCCTTTCCAGTGAGACTCCATCCTCCTTGTCACTGAGATCTCAGATGCAGTTAAACAGCCTTTTTCCATCCGGGTGGCCACAGAAGCACACCTGCCTTCACAGCCTCACACAAACCACACACTTGGATTTGTTTGGTTTAAAAGTCGAGTTCTGCCTTTGGTTTTTCTTTCTCTGCCCTGGTACACCCCCCAAGAAATACTGCCAGTGATGAGTTAGAACATTTAGGCTCTCAGGGTTCCAAGAGATGATGCTGAACATGTGTCCTTCAGTTCTGTTTCAGAGGAAATGAAATGAGAGGGAGTCTCCCTTTCCTCTAGGAAAGTGTCCTAGGCATGTGAAGGTACCTTTAGAAGGGAACTAGCAGGTGGTCTGTGCATGGATGCTTGAATTCCTTTAGCCCTTGCTGAAAACAATACCCTGCTTCTTTGCAGAAGAATCTGTCCTTTAATAAACAGGATAACAGAGAGCTTGATTGGCAGGAAAACTTCTGGTGGGCAACAGGTACCGTGTTGCTGTAGGGCCAACTGGATCTCCCTGCAAGGAAGGACTGCAGGGTGCTGCTGGGACTTCAGAGCTGGTCCTGGGGGTTGGCACACCTTCATCCCAGTGGCCCCACATCCCTTGGTGCTGGTGAGCCAGGAGCCTACCAGATCCAGGCCCATGCAGAGCTGCTGTGGTGATGGGTACAGCTGAGATGTGGCAGGTATCTCTGAGACCTTCCCTACCATGTGCAGGCACCTCTGTCTGCACCTGAGAAAGGGCACCTGTGACCACAGGAGACAAGGATGAAGAGGCAGGAACAGCTCAATCGCTTCATCTCCTCCACTGCTTTCTTGGGCTTCGCCGTGTGATCTTCAGGATCCAGCAGATGCCAACACAGATCCTCACACTCCTTCTCCTGTTATAGCCTCAGATCTGGAAGAGAAACACAGACTTCCTCTTTGTCCTGTGAGCTCCCAAATCACCCTCTCTACTTTCCCCATTCCCTCTGTTTGCACCTCAGGCAGAAAACCTCATGGACTGAACTGAGTCAACCTGAACTGTGCCTAAAACCAGAGCAGGGCTATTAACACCTCACCAGCTGGGCCATGACTGGGTACCTGTCCTAGTCGGAACTGAAGGAAACAGCAAAACTTGTTTCCAAAGGTGGTTTCAGACTGTGAGGCGCCTGAAGATTGGCTTGAAACATGGGAAGAAAGGTAGCAGAAGCTTACCCACTGTCCTGTACAGCTCCAAGGGCCAACCTGGGACCCTGACAGCAGGTTTGTGTTAAAGCTCAGGTGGATTTCCTGCCTCTGTGTGAACGGCACAGAAGTAGCGGGCAGAGTCCTGAGGCTGCAGGGCACGCAGCAACAGAGATGACACCGAACGGGAATTGTCCCAGGTCACTGTGGCTCGACCTTCCACCTCTGCTGCGTATTTTGCAGTACCCCATGACCACGAAAAGGACACCCACTGGAGTCTGCCTCCGGCTGCCTGACGGTACCACAGGAGGTCGTCAATTGCAAAGTTGAGGC
>JBAFWW010023279.1:0-15071 GCA_036873685.1 Agapornis canus
CCCCCCCCCCCCCCCCCCCCAAAAAAAAAAAAAAAAAACAAACAAAACAAAAACCCAACCCCAAAACAAAGAAAAACACACACGCCACTATAATAGCAATGCTATTGGGCTCAGAACATAAATACTAAACCAACACACATATACTAAACATGCATTGGAAGGATCAAGATTTCAGAAAAGAAATAATGTGAATTATGCATTTGCTGATATGTTTCAAAGATTGTTGGACAACCTATACAAACAAGAACACAGTTCTCCTGCCATTTGATGCAAGTGAAGTTTTACAACTGGCCTCTGGGGAAGAAGATATGAGAGTCTTGTGAGGTGGACCACACAGTCATTTCTTAAACATTAAAATTTCACTCACAAAAATTATGATAATGCAATGTTATTTTTTTCAGACCTCTGTTAGCTTAACCTTGCTGTATTCAGAAACAGATTAAAAGATAATAATTTGCATACCAGATGTACATGGACTTCTCCAGCATATGAACAACTGATTTCAGACAAGTGCTATATGCAGAATAACATTTCAGGTAAAAGAATCTGTCATTATGGCAAACAACATAATTCATTCATTTTCAACACTGGCACAACATGACGAATCAAGAATAGCAGGAAAGCTTTTTTTTAATGTCCTTGAAGAAGGCATCAAGCATTTGTTCTGTTTTAACCTTAATTAAGCTAAATCTGATAACATATTTTAATTACTCTGCACAGACTACTGTTCATATGAAGTATCCTACTGGTAAAAATGAAGGCCCTCATTCAAGAAATTGCTTAATCATGTGCATAAATTCCTTTAAATTTAGGACAGAAAACTCTTTGATTGAAAATAAAATGCCAATGTTTTGCCAGTGATTTAAGAGGCCATTTTCACTGTGCAGTGAATCTCAGACCATGAACACATCCCATAAAACTACCCTGTTCTTATTTAAAATAAAAACAGTCAATAAAAGAATTGGATTATCACATCTCATGCTACTTTAGCAGGTTTTGATGAGGAGACAGTAAACACAGAATTCACATGTACATTCATACACACACACGTAACATCAAATTTTTACTATTTTAACATTATGACGTCATAAGGTTCATGAAGATCTACAAAGGCAAATACACTTCTTCTTCTCAAGTTCACTTCTTTAAAATAAAGGGACCTTAAAAGCCTATCAAAAGTGGTTAAGAAATTGCACAATAGAACAAATATTACTAATTTTTAGATTCTATTACTCTGTTTTCCACCTTAGTAGTATTGTGCAGTTACAGTTCCAGACTCAGACATGAAAAAAAAAAATTGTTTCACTGTAAGAAGTAAATTACAACATGCTGAATACCAAAAAGACTTCACACACGACTGGATTTCCTGCATTTTTTTACTAACTAAGCATAAATTAATGTTGTCTGACTACATACATTTACACAAACATTTTGAAATAATATCTAACATACGATAAAATACTATGGATGTCTACCTTCCTTCTTTGTGCTTTGGTCTATTAAATTTTTTCTATTAGAAATTTCTTACCTATTTTATTGACTCTATTTCTATATGGAATGAAATCAATGCATGTCAAATTATTAAAGTTCCTGACAGTTATTCCATGACTCCAGCAACACAATGAGGTAAGATACTACTGCATAGTCAAAAAAATGGTCTCTAGATTCTATAGCATTTCAGATTATTACAGATTTCCATTTATTTTCTTCCTCAAAATACCCAAACACTGGTATAACACAGTCAGAACATGTTCAAAAAAAAATGCAAGTGGAGAAACTGTTTTATTTCTATCTTATTAAATGAAGAAATAATTTTCATGGCATCCATCTGCTCAAAACTCAGTATCAGAGAGATGTTAACATGGATATGCCCATAAAAGCTCTGGGAACTGATAAAACAGGAAATAAATATCTTAACTATTTTTAATTTTTAGCCAGTGCTTTCATCTGCTTCTCAATCCATCAAAATCTAAATAGATTTATATTTTAAGGAAATAGAAAAAGTATTAATTTTGAATCCTTAGAATACTGTATTGTTTAAGTTTTCCATGTTATGAACTAGATAGTGTCTCTATTTTAATGAATTATGAGCCCTTCGCCTGTTAAGTTGTCCTTGATCTAAAGATTATGCTCCTGCTAAAGGTACATTATACAAATGTCTATATTCAGTCATCTTTTGTCAATGCTTTACTATCCATTTAAAAGATCAAGATCAACATAAAGGTAATAAAATGATACATAATAGCAGACAGTTATGTTCTCTGTACTTTACTTATCAGTTCTAACTAAGATGTCTTTATCAAAAGGTTCATTTTCATGCAGTAGTGAGTTTATATCAATCAGTTATCCCTTACACCTGTCAGAACGTTCCTACACCCAGATAAATGTGACTGTTATCAGATACTGGTAGAAGGATAATGTAAAACTGCTTTATGAAAACTATTCTTTATTACTGCTCCACAGATGTTTCCTGTTATAAATATCCTACATTGTAACAAACAATACTAATGGCATTATGTGAATAAAGAACAAAAGAAAAGTCACCTCAAGATACAGCCCTTCAATGCCAGAAGCAAATTTATCATTACCCCATCAGCATTTTGTAGTATATATAGAAAGCACTACATATGCAAAGCACCAAATGCATTCTTCATACATTTTTCAAAATAATAAAAAAAATATGAAAAAAAAGTTCCATTATCATAACCAGTGGACCTGAGAGAGCTATATTATATATATGTATATATAGCATACCAATAATTCTGAAGCAAAGCTCCCCATTAACCAAAAGGGTATCTATTTAAAAACAGAGGGCACAATATATGCATATATATTTGCACTGGATACCTTTTTTTCAATGTTTCAATTCAATCATAATAAATCTACACCAAACCGAAAGGATATTTAATAGGTATTTTCTTCTGCTCATGTGAAAATTTAAGAAATTGCTATAAACTCAAACAGCTATGATCCAACAGTACAAACTGAGTATCAAAAGGTAATACAAAAAACTAACACATCTTTAGCCTATGTAAGCCTTAGTACTATGTGACTACAAAACTAAGTATTTTTTGTACGTATTCTGGTGCTAAAAGTGGGGTTGTTTTCGAAAACTCTGAACTCAAGATCTTTCTCCAGAAAGTAACAATTTGTATCCAAGATTTTATACAAAGGCTGGTTGAGCACACTCTGTCCTACAGACACAGAATTTCAAAAATGAGTCTTTCTACCACACCGTGTTTTCATTGCTATTTGTGAGGCAATGACTGTACAAGAGCTGTGCATAAATCTCATATCAAATTCTTAGTGAGTTAATTAACACAGCAGTAAGTTCAAGGAAGCTTCTGACCCAATATTAGGCTGAGAGAAATCTAGAAAATAGTTAAGTAAACATGAATTAGGAACAGATCAGGTAAGCAGAATTACATTTTCATTTTGTGTTTGCATGCCCTGGATACAGATTTTCTTTTTTTTAATCTGGTTTGTCTGCTTTGAAACAATAGTTACCAGACCAAAATATTTTTTCATAAACCTGCAACTTCATTTCTAGGTATCTGTGAACAGATCTTCTAGGGTTATGTTTCATAACATTTTCTAAGTGAATCATAGCAGGTATTCCTATATTGCCTACAGCAGCAGCACCTTGGTGAGAAAAATTTTCTGTCTTTTGCCAGTGGCAGTGGCATAGCAGCTTCCAGCCTCTGTATATGAGTCTGCTCTACAATAAAGCTATAAATCTTCTGTTTAAAGTGAATCCCAAAACAAGTGTTCAAAAACCGTGCAGATAAGGACCTCAGTGACATGGTTTAGTGGTGGTCTTGGCAGGTAGTGGCTGGAGGTAGTGGCTGGACTCCAACCTAGCTGATTCTGTGATTCTATTGTTACCACCTAGAAGTATCTACAACAGGTAATACGAGCCACCACAACACTGCAAGACAACAGTTGCCTTAGCAGGGTCAGTAATGTATTCTCATTTTTAATAATGTTTACCTTCAATTAGACAGCCACTGAACAAGCAGATAAACCACGATGTTATGAAATTGAAAATACACCAAAACTGGATTGCAAAGGGGCTGGAATTGTTACAACTTTAGATCTTTACATTCCCTCTGCTTTCTTTCAAAGAGGTCAAGAACTTTTTTCTTCTCAGATATGTACCAGAATCTCTGGGATCTGGCAGCTACTGCCATGACTCACACTTTTCTGAGCTGTTGCCAAGCCTACCTGGCGCCAGCCAAATTCTGCATGATGTAGGCAAGTCAAGAACCATTAAAACACCAAACTTCATGTATAATTACTACATTCTGATTACTCAACAAACGCTTCAAACCATCTGACCTAACAGTTCTGCATGTGTGCCATACAAAGCTACATATCAGACCTTCACAAACCTTTCCACTTCTACGCAGCAACTGACCATGCGAAAAGTGCTGATCTCCCTTTTAGCCAGCATTTGAAAGTCTTACCAACATGGCAGGCTGAAGAGGAGAATTTCAGAAGCATTTTCAGAAGACCATGGGCTTTGTTATTTTTATTTGGATCCACTTCTGCAGAACTAATTTTATTTATTTGTGCTTAATATAATTGCAGCTTACTTACATTGGTTTAAATGGGTGAAAAAATCAGGATGTCTAGGTGGGTTTTTCTGATACATGTTTGGACCCTACTTTTTCTAATTACACTTTTGAACTAATTCATGAAATATTCTCACACTGGTAAGGTACAGTAATTCTGACTTGAGTATTCACATTGACTAAATAGCTAGAAGGCTATAACTACAGCATGAGATACAATGTGCCTTTAATTGGTGACGTGCTAAGTTACTGCAGCTGTGCATAAAGGCCAGCTCTTATCTTCATCACACACGTGTTTCTAGAGCTTGGAGAGAGTGAAGGAAGAAAAAAGGGTTCATGAGAGATAAAATAACAAGGTTTATTCAGGATCCTTCAGTGTCTCCAAAACTGCTTGGGTCTGATACTCAGTTTTGACAATAAAAGTAATATAATAGCAGGATTTACAATACAAACACCACTTGAATATACTAACCTGGCACTAAATAACAAATTAAAATAATACTGAGTCAACACTGGCACTGCAAGTACATTCAGGCACCAAAGCACAGCTAACCAGGAGAATGAAAGCCCAACTCTAGGATCAGTGTGCCTCTGCCAAAGCCAAAGGAAACAAATCAATCAACATTATTTTACCAAAGATGTACACAAATACAGTTATCTACTGAAACGTGTGCTGATGGCATAAATCAAGTGTAAATTAAGTCACCTGCTTCATTCTTTTCTAAAGTTCATACATGTAAAGACACGGTACACTATGACCTATCTATGAAACACATAATCACAGCAAAACTTTGTCCAAAGTTGCTGTAATACCTTCCACAATTGATATAATACCTTCACACTTATTTTAATTTCAGGGTTCTTTCACAATTTCCTTTAAGAATCTCCTTTAATCAACCATCACAGAATCATAGAATAATAGAACAGTTAAGGTTGGAAAGGACCTTAAGATCATCCAGTTCCTAACCCCTTGCCATAGGCAGGGATGCCTCACACTGGACCATGTTGCTCAAGGCTCTGTCAAACCTGGCCTTGAAGTAACAATTGTTCAGATCAAAAATTTTTCAGATAGATTTCAGTTAGATGCTTAAAATGTAACTGCCATTATTAATCCACCTTATCACAGTGTTGTAAATATTATAAAAGCATCTCCCATGTCAGTAAGGATCTGATTATTAGGTGGCCTATAACACTTTAACACAGACAGTATCACCTGCTACAACTTTTCAAAATCCTTTACGTGCAATGCATATGTTGTAGGTTGTCAACATTATTATTGTATGCAAGAACACATTCTGTGTTTGCAATCCCATCAAGGCAAAATCAAATGCTAACTCAAACAACTCAGTAGCACTTACCTTTTTAGAGGTGCATATACTGGGGCCTAGAGCAAAAGTAATCAATCAGATAACATACACAAATCAAGACACGTATTTCAAACTTTTCAGATAATATGTTCCAGAGAGTATCTTGCCTATTTACAAAGTACCCATTACAAAGTACCATTATAAAGTACACTTAGAACTTACCAAAACTAACTTCATTATTAAAACAGAGAAGTCAAAAAATTAATTTATACAGAAATTAGCTGTAAATATGGTGGTTTTAGTGCAAGACAAATGCAGGAGGCAGAAGGCAGATCTAGTCCTAACTCACAATCATTGAACATTTTAGTCTGAATGGGACCTCTGGAGTTCATCTAGCCCAAACCCTGCTCAGGGAAAAAGCAGTAAGAACAGCTTACTCAAGGCCTTGTCTAGGTTAGTTGTCATTATCTTCAGGGTTAGAGAACCCAAAACCACGCTATGCAATCTGTTCCAGTGTTTAATGATTCTCTTGGTGACTTTACTTTCCCTTCTATCTAGACAGAATTTTCCTTATTGCAAGCTGGTACTTTGGTCCCTTGTCTTTTCACAGCTCTTCCCTGAGAAAAGTCTGTTTCTGGCTCCTCTATATCCCCCCTTTAGGTAGCTGAAGACCTCAACAAAATCCTCCCTTTGCCTTCACCTTAACAATGAACAGCCTCAGCTCCCACATGCCACATGCTCCAGTCCCCCAATGACCTTGGTGGCATCCACTGCGCTTGCTCCACTACATATACATCTCTCTTATACTGGGGAGCCCAAAACTAGATTCAGTACTCCAGATGCAGCCTCACCAGTGCTGAAGAAGAGAAAACAATCAGCTTTCTGGACATGGTAGCTACACACTTGCCTTCCCCCTACAATGTTGCCATCTTCACTATAAACCATACTCATTTTGGTCCCTGACTTACTTCCGCTAGTTCTCAGGTTTCCCCTCTACGAAATCAGTAAAACTCCTAGCTAACAAGGTAGAGGCTTAATCCCTGCCTAAAAAACAAAACAAAACAAAACAAAAAAACCACCAAGAACAAACAAAAACCACAAAAAGCCCATCCAACCAAATAAACAAACAAACAAACAAAACCTAAAAATAATACGTTTGTTTGAAGGGGAACAAGATGAATTTTGATGTGTGATCTAAAGGCTGAGGGGTTTAAGCAGTGTGGAGATCTTTCTGCTCCCTCCTAGCCAAGGACAGGCACAGCAAAATGATTCTGCTCCTGTGAAACTGGAAAAATTAGTGGTTCTTCATGCCAAACAGAGTGGTTATTCTTCTCTCCCACATCCAGTCAGTAAAAGCTAACCCAAGTCTAAAATGACCTGGCTTTGCCTATATACTCGTAAATAAACCAGACCATTTTATTTCTCTGATCAAGACACCAAACGGCACAACACAGCTAAAATCTCCTTCCCAAAGCCACACCAGGTTAACAATTTGATGCTTGCACAAAGCCCTGCCCCAGTGAGTTTAGCAGTACATATACAGCCATTTAAACTCCGTTTGTGGAATGAATCTAGTCATGCGGAATTGGCACTGTGCTGAGGATGTCAATTCAAATTCATAAATGCTGAAAGCCAAATCAAGATCTGTAAAAACATCCTTTTTCAAGGAGATCTTATAATTACTTCTCACAAATAGAGCAGATACATTGGGCCTGATTACTCTCACAACATGAAATCCATGCATTGCAGAGAATCCATACATATTTTCACTTAATTTATAAACTTTGTGCAGGTCTTCTTGGAAAAAAGATGCATTGTAGGCAGTGAATCTGATACAAATTGCAGCATACTGCTGAGCTGCGAATTACAGTTTGTTAAATATGATTACAGAGACATTTTATCTCATGAAACTCTATTTGGATCTCATAATTTTGAATTCAAAGAGTCTCCCTTATTCTTTCACCTTCATCTATCCTTTTTACTTTTAAAATCAAAATGAATGTTCATATTTAGCATAGAAAGAGCAAATAAGGTCAGTATACAAGGAATAAAATGGATGTGCCACAGAACTACAGGCTTCAAAATTCTTGTGTGAATACCTACAATTTCCTCAGGAAGAAATATAGGAAGATAGATGGATAAATATATATGAAGCTCTCTCTACATGTATACATGTATACATATATAGATATAAATCTTCATATAGGAAGAAATTAGAGTATTCAGTGCCTGAGATACCTTACTTTTCTTATTTCTCTAGGGAGGTTACCGGTTTTTCTATTTTATATGCATCCACTAGTAAAACCAATCAATGTCTATGTTAACTAACTCAATATAAAAGCTAGGATTTTTTGTTTTTCCATTTCTATCACTTGTATTTCACAAATGGAAGTTACTAGACAGAATGGAATCTCTAGGCATGTAACAGTAAGCAATGATTCAAAGCTTATTTGTAAAGCCCAATCTAACTGACACTATAAAAGTCTACACATATTATAGTAACAAAAGAACACCCATACCAAGTGAAACCATAGACCTACCTAACCATGTATCCTGTCTCTTGATGATGACTTGCCTAAGGAAGATATATAGAAAACCATACAGTGATACAGTATGAAGATACATTCCCAGCCTCCAGTAATTTACATCACAGAGATTTTCTGAACCTTGTGCAGTGTTTTTTTACTGTCTTTGATAGATTTTTTCTTACCTAAACTATAATTATGATTTTCTGAACCTGTATCAAGTTCTGGCACCTACAATGTCCTGTGGCAGTATATCTGGCAACTTAATGAATTGTGTGAAGCAGTGATTTAGATGTTTTTATTAAATCTAGCATCTCTAAGTTTCATTTGATGACTTCTAGTTCTCTTACTAGCAGAATGCTCCCTTCTGACCTTTTCACTCCACTCCCAGTTTTACAGACCTCGGTTACCCTTCCTCCCTTGCTCTCCCTGCTTCTCAACTCCAATGTCTTTTCTAGTAAGACAAATTCTAACTTTTAATTCTTAGTGTGCTATTACTTCCCTTTGTTGTCTTATTGTTTACAAAGATACTGAAAAACACAGGCCTTATCACAACCCACCATGAGACTTCGGTAGTGATCTTTCTCAACTAGCAAACAAAACAAAAAATTATCAAGTTGCTGCATTTTAACCAGGTATTTTCTGAATTTCCCATGGCAGCATAATTTCCGTGCTGAGGAACCCTGCTAAAAGCTTTCTGAGAATACAGGTTTTTATTAACTGTGTAGACTTTTCTTGCATATTCATTAATACTGTTTGAATTTCTATCTACAGAAGCATTGTTGACTTTTCATCAGTACATTATATTTATCTCATGTCTATTAGCGATATTCTTTATACTTATTTGTGAAGTATAGGTCTGTAGTTTTCTAAACACCCTTTAAGACTCCTTTTCAGCATCGCATTTGCCACTGTTCCACTGACACCATCAGTTTTATGCAGGAGCTCACAACTCTGTATTAACTGTCCAGCTATTTCATACCTGACTTCAAACCAGAATGCCACTGGGCCTGTGGAATTTGTGTTGTGGATTTGTCCTATACCTTCTTTTGCTGACATTTTTCTATAGCTTTTTATTTATGCTCTCTCCTATGAAGGAGCATTCAGAGAAAGTAAGCTCTGATGCACTGTGGCGAAGTCCCCTTCTCACAGAGGTTCTCCATAACTACTCACAGCTGACTTGAAGAGGTCTGTCTCAAAGATGACAGGATGTGAACTCCTCTATACCTACTCATTAACCAGAAAAGTCTAACTCTTCCTTGTCCTTGTTATTTCTTCAGCCAAAATAAACAGCAAGATCACCCCAGTTGCCATTGCCGCAGTCAGAGTGTGGACAAAAGCCAGAAGAGCAACACTCATGAGAAAATGAGGAGAAAGAATCTTGACTATACAAAGTTGGAAAAGGAGTTACTGATGAACTGCTGTAGCTGGAAGGAAAAACTGTTGAGTTTCTGGATTTTCTGAAGTTGCTGAATTTCACAGGGAAGATTACAATTGCCAATGAATTCTTTTCTTTTTTTTTAAGAGAAAACAATTTTCACAGCTTACAGCTATAAACAACACCAAAAAAAAGTTCAGATTTTGCCAATGAATGGATGTCACTGCCTTTCCTTTTCTCAAAAGGCAAAAATCACATACAAGAGAATAGAAAACTACCTGAAGGGACTGGTGGCTTGGCTATGTAAGTGCTACCAAGTAACAATGACAAACTCCATCAGTGAAATAAGGCCAAGGAAACACATCCCGCACAACTTCAATGCCTGCATTTCTTAAGTCTGCCCAACTTTCTCTCCTAACTGAAGCAGATTTTAGCCACATTCTTAGTGGCTAATTTAAAACAGGTGTGAGAGGAACAGGATCACTCCCCTTATTCCAAAGACAGCTGGGAATAGCAGGCACTGTTGCAGAACACTTTTATCTTGTAATTCTGCTTGCTAAATGTTATTTACAACCTTCTGTGTTATTTATCACTTTATCTCATTATGTATTGCCTAGAGATGCAATTTTCAAAATGGGGTGGGAACACCTTATTTTAGTGGAATTAGATTTAGTTTTTAAAACATTCATATAGCCAATCAAATTTAATGAACACTTCTGCAGGTACTGTTTATTTTTGGAAAAGTTTTAATAACTTTTCCTGTAATTAAAAATAGCATACAATATCAGAACCCAGCAGCAATTAAAGGTAATCAAATTTGGGAGATTGTGTAGGAAGTACAAAAAAGATCTGTAGATATTTTGTTAAATGCTTATTATCAGTTGAAGTACTGTTTGCTTCACAAAACAGAACAATGCTTATCATTAAAACACAAGAACATTTCTACTAAGTTCTTTGCCTGATTTTCTTCTTTCATAAAATGCACTCCATGTGAAACAAGTCTTCAAAAAAACAAGGCCTAAAAAAACCTACTACTCAGGGTGCCTTTGAGGATATTTAATTAAAATCTAATCCTGCATTCATTAAGGCTCACATAAATTAAGCTGTCATTCATAAGATTTATGGATTCTCATTTGCATATTGCATACAATTCATCAATTACTCAAGTATGAAAGGAGCACATTTCCCTTGGAGCTGCATGCTACCCTGCCAACATTTGAAATGAGGGAAAGAGCAAGACTGTCAGGCATTCACACAAACTTTCTTCCAAATGTCTGCTCCTTGATTAATCTAATTTTCTAGCTATTCCTTACAAGATACAACAACAGCCCTTCTGCAAATTTCTATTATTTCTCCTGTCTTCATCATAAAATCTTCTTGTCTTTTAATAATACTTCATGTCTGACTGATTATTATTTGTTTGCTAATGATATGGCATGAATGTTTTCTTTATATAAATGCATAATGCACACATCGGAGTTAAAATAAAATGATTAGTATTTTCAGGTTTTGTTTTTTCTGTTTAACATCACTAATTTGCTTAGCTGAGCTTAATAAAAAGCATAAGCAGTGAGAAAAAAATTACAAATTATAAATCTACCATTTAAAACAGCTATCAGTATTAAGTCACAATATTTCTCTTGGAGTGTAATGGTAATGTGCACATAATTAAACCATTAAAATTTAACATTAAAATACAATTAAGACAAGACAACAAATGTTTTCATGTGAAAAACCAGCTTATTCATAGCCACTGTAGTGTGTACCTGACTGCACTTCTGAAAGTTGTAAGCAAAGTAGTGATACAGGTAAGTTTGTTTTTGTTGCAATTTTGGTTTTGTTGCACATAAAACATTCTGTGTTAATTCAATTGTCTTCTCTAGGGAGTTAATCTTAATTTCAGTGACATGACTAAGAAGCAGCAGTCTTTGCTCACCCAGTCTCTGGATACCTTCCAACATGCATGTGATCAGGTGCTGAATTTAATGGGTAACACTCATTCATGTCTGGGAGTTTCTAAATTAAAATATATGAATATATCAGCACTTCCTAAAATTACTCTTAAGACTCTTTAAATTTACTGGCCCATTTTATATTGTTAATAACCTAGTAAAAAAAGGTAGCATAAAAATACCAAAATAAAGTTGCCATTTTCTCTAAGAAATGTTATGTTTAACAAATAAAAAAGATGATAAGCCATGAAACAGTAAAAATGCAACATAAAATACTTCTGAACTGTTTAGCAAATACATGTAATGCTCAGTATTGCTACCTCCCAGACCAAATAACTACAGTTGTTTTTTTTGTTTTCAAATTTAAAAGTACTGGGGCCTTTAAATGCATTTAATATAAACCAAAGAATTTCAGAGCAGATGGTGAGCAAATCAGAAATAAATACTTCAAATATTAGTGATCTAAGGTTTTATTGTTCAAATGTGTTCAGCACCAAGTCTAGCTTAAAAGTCATATGCTGCCTCTTGCCACAGAGGGACTGTTGAACATTTGGACTGGATTACTGAGTGGCAAACAAATATTTTTTTCTCTTTTCTCCTCCCCCAAATCTGTTTAAAAATGAAGAGAGATTTCATTCTAAACATAATTGCTAACATAATCCCATGCGAATAAAGTTAACTAACCCTGGAAAAATAAACAGATGACTAACTTTAATCAGAAAAATGAAGTCATTATTATGCTTCGTTTATAAAATAGTTTTCCATTGTCAAAGATAACATAATGGGGGGGGGGGGAAGGGGGCAAGGAGAGGGGGGGGGGGCGTTTTTTTGGATTGTTTGTTTTGTGTTGGCTGCCCTACTGTAGACTGTGTAGGTCCTTCCCTGAATTACTACTGCATTTATTGTCTGTCTTTTTAACTGTTGCATTCTCCGAGTTTCAAATTTCTCAGCATGAGCTGTCTGCTTAATTCTATCCGAGTAGTGTGTAATGAGAAAAGAATTTTCCCTGTCTACAATAATATAGCTTATTTTATTTCCTGAACCCAAACCACCTGTTCAGTTTTTTCTATTTAAAGCTTTGTAAAGCAACTGACTGACAACCTCAGTTAAGTCTGTGCTGAAATGAAAAGGCGGTCACAGAATGAAACTGTGACTTCTTCAAACTCAGTCCAATAGAAAGAGTCACCTATGGAGCACTATTCTTGCCTCCAGGGTCAGATGGGGCTCACGTCATAAAATTCTCAACAGATAGTACAAGCGACTTTCTTATTTATGTGAAATCTACTCAAAATATTTATAAATTTTTCAAAAGATTTTGAGATATATGGCAATAACTACACAACAATAAATGACTATATAATAATAAATGAGTATAAAAGCTCTCCTAGTTCAAAACCTCCGTAATTGTTAAAATTAACTATATTAACTTTGTCTAAGTCTGAGAATATAAATCTGGGACAAATCAACTTATTACAGTGCTTTCATGACCAGTCTACTACAAGTACCTATCCCAGTGATAAGACAGCTCACCTGATAAACTACATTCCAAAAAGGTACAGAAGAGAAGCAAACATGCCCTGAACCAAATATGACTCTAAACTTAATATTAGACTTTGCCTATCACAATATAATAGATCATGTTTCAAAATCTCTTTGAATTTTTGTATTACATCATCACATATTGAATGTGGGTTGAATCTAATGGAACAGGGCAATGGAATAAAAAGAGAGTTACTTAGCATTATTCTGGGCTGTTTGTTTTTCAAACCCTCCCACTGCATTTCTCAACATGTTCACTTTGTCATTTAAATACGCACCTCAGCTTTGGTTTAATTTTTGGATTGAAATAAAAAAAAACCATTCAGCCTTTCTTGCATAACTGGGGAAGAGGGATCAGACCATGCACAAAATCAAACCCACCTATTTCCATAATTACAGCAGCTTTTCAAAGAATCTATCAGATGTTAGGTTTGTGCCTCTAAAGACTTAAGAAAGGGGAGGTGCAACTTCTTATAATCAGTATGAATCAAGAAAAATAGAAATAAGGAATTTGTAGGAATACATGGCTTAAACCACGACAAATGGCTACACAAAAAAGGTTGCAAATAAATATTTTGTCTCTTGTTTCTTCAGCCTACTTAGCTATTAATTTTATCCGCCCCTTTCACTTTCTCTCCCACATTTCTGTAAATATGAGAGAAGGAGGGTGGGGAGGGTAAACACAGCACTAAGTATATGGAAAAGAGGAAATTTTTCCTCTTGAACCGCTCAGACACACCAAGAAAGAAACACAGATCACCTTTTCATGTTACACATAAAGGCACTAGACCTACAATATGTAGGCAACTCAACTATTAATATAAAAAGAAAACATGCTTTCCTTTTCTCCATTCCTGTTAATTATTTTAAAATCTGTGTAGATATAACACCTTCTTCCTTCCTTTTCATTAGCTCATGAATGTCTGCAAGACAGAAGTTCTGGTCTGATAATACCTGCTGAAGCACAAAACCCCTCCTGTACATGCCAATCCAATGCCACTGAGATTTAAATGCTGGAGCTGGTTCAAACACCTATGAAATTTTCAGATAAAATCTTTATTAAAACAAGTTAGGATTGAAAGTGTATTTCATGGGAGTTCCTGTAACCTCACCAAAACATTATCATTTCCTTGCAAAAACTCTACATGCTTTAAATAATTAAGGAGCTGGAATCTGAGAAACAGGTTGGACTGCTTGGTTATCAATGCCACACACTGCTTTGGTATTTATTTCTGCTACAGTTTACATGTAACACTAATCTGATTCTCAAATTTTCAAAAACATATACAAAACTAAAAAATTCCTCAAGGATTATGTAATCCTGCTTCCCTTTTGAAGGAATACACTTACACAGGTGAAACTACAGAATATATGAAGTCATTACTCACCAAGTGACCATCTTAATTAAAAATACCACTTGAATAGGTCTCCCTGCACCCACATGAACTTAAAATACCTGGAATCCTATATCTCATTAGAACAGACATTTCATCCGTATTTGTTAATTATTCTATGCCATCACAGCGTCCCAACTACAAGAAGTACAGCAGGGTGGCGAAGAGACCACCTGGGATTCATAAGGAGATGCTAAGAAAAATTCGATGAAAATAAGAGGCTTATAAAAGGTGCAAGCAAGGACAGGCGGCCTGGGATGATTACAGGGATGTTGTCTGGGGAGCTACGGACCTGGTGAGGAAAGCTAAGGCCCAGTTAGAACTAAACTTAGCTAGGGATGTTAAGTATAACAAGAAGGGATTCTACAGGTATATTGCAAATAAAAGACAGACCAGGAACAA
>JBAFWW010023283.1:0-18881 GCA_036873685.1 Agapornis canus
CTTCCCTGTTGGTGAGCACAAGGTCAAGCAGGGCACCTCTCCTTGTCAGCTCCTCCATTACTTGCAGAAGGAAGTTGTCTTCCACAAAATCAAGGATTGCTTGTGCCAAGCCGTACCATTACTTCAACAGATGTCAGGGTGGTTGAAGTCCCCCATGAGAACAAGGGACTGCAAGCATGAGGCTGTTCCTATCTATTGAGTGTTTCATCCACAGGATCCTCTTCATCAGGCGTCTGTAACAGATCCCCACAGTTATGTCTCCCATCGCTGTTTTTCCTTTAACCCTGACCCACAAACTATTGACTGCTCACCTGTCCCCAGAGAGAGTTCTATACTCTCCAGCCTATCCCTAACATAAATAGCAATGCCCCCTCCCCACCTGCCAGACCTGTCTTTTCTAAAGAGCCTGTAACCTTCCATTCCAGCATTCCAAACATAGGAGCCATCCCACCATGTGATACCTCTTATATCATATCTCTGTAGACGTACACAGATCTCTAATTCTTCGTTTTTTCCCCAGAGTATGGGCATTTGTAGAGAGGCATCTGAGCCAAGCTCCAAATGAAACCAGCTTATTGGCTGGAGCAGCTGGAATATCTCTATGTTGCTCCAAGCATTTATTATAGGTGCTGGCAACTGACTGGGTGTGTTGGGATGGAATGATGCCCCCCTCCCCCACCATGTCTAGTTTAAAGCATCCTTGACCAGCCTGGCAAGCCTTCTACCAAAACTGCTCTTCCCCTTCATTGTCAGACCAGTTCCACCAGGCCCCAGTAGACCTGGCCTCTCAAATTGAGGCCCATGTTCTAGATACCCAAACCCCTGACTATGGTACTGCTGTTCTAACTATGTATTAACCTGGCAAATGACCCTAGCCTTTTTAAGGTCCTCCCCTCTATCCCGGAGAATTGATGAAAAGACAATCTGAGCTCCAGAACCCCTAGCCACCTCTCCCATGGCTCTGTAATCCTTCTTTATGTTCTCCAGGCTACTGTTGTCTATATCCTAGCACCCACATCTATCACTAGGAGTATGTAATAGTCAGTGGGACTTCCTAGAGTAGGCAGCCTCTCTGCAACATTCCTGATCTGTGCCCCTGGTAGGCAACACACTTCCCTTGAGACTGGGTCAGGCTGACCCAGCTTCCTGGTTTAGTGGCCTCTTTCTTTCCTCCATGAGCTACAGTGGATGCTTGAGGCCCCCACACAGTTTGGGCCTAGAACAAGCAGTCCTGCTTCCTCTCAGCTTCCCTGACATCTTTCATCTTATTGACAGCATCCCACAGCTCAGCCCCTGCTGCAGCAGGACCTGCACCAGTGAGCACCGAGTGCAGCCCTGCCTGTGGTGCACCCTCCCCTCACCAGACCAGTGTAGGCACTCTCTGTACCCTGAGCTCTGCCCTGCAGCCTCCCCTCTCATAGGCTCTGTCTGGATGCCTGTGCTGGCCACCGGCAGAGCAGCCAGAGCAGAGCTCTCAGACAGAGCCCTTCTCATACACCGAGTGCTCCCCATCCCGCTCACTGTCCACACAAACTACCTCCACCCGCCCTGGTCACTCACGCTTCCTGGGGCAGGTTTTTACTCACCCAGGGCTGGTGCTGCCCCTCCTGGCTTTGCCCCTGTGAGTCACTGCTCGCCTCAGCTGAGCTGTGGGCTCCTGGGCAAGTCCTGTCAAGAGCTTGAGCCTCCCTCAGTGGCTCTTGCCACTCTGAGTTGAGGCTCTTGGACACTTATCTGCCCCTGCTCAGGTGTTGAAGGCACCCTCTCTGGAGCTACTCATCTCAGCAACTGGTAATAAATTGCTAATAGCATTGTCATAATCTTATTTAATGCTTAAGAAGACATTCATCCCTAACAGCTAGTCATTTGGGACATCTATGAAGTTGAGCCTACATTATGCTGCAGTAACATTTTGAAGAATTTATTTGTTATGTGTTCTTAAAGCCTAAACGTTACAAAGTTGCTTACAGAAAATTCCATTCCAAAGAGTAACAGGGAATTGCTTCTTGATTCTTGGGTATTCAAACTCTCTAAAGATTTGCCAGGAGCTCTGGAAGATGTTACAATAAATAGTAACATATTGGCAGGTAGGAGAGAAAATAGTGCAATGTTTCTGTGAATTGAGCCTTTTGATTTCTTGCTCTTTACAGAAAGATTTCTTTACTGAAATCTCCTAGAAACAATTTTAAATTCTTTAAAGCAATACTCCCAACTGTAATCATTCATTAATTTTTGATGATTAACACCTTTGAGTGGATAATAATGCAAGTTGCTTAAGAGATTTTTTTTAAAAGGAATACTGTCAAGAGATTTATATTTGAGCATTTACATAGATTTTTTTAAGCTGATTATGTAATATTGTGGTTTACTTGGCAATGTCCGAATGGATTTTAGTGAACACATGAGTGATTTTCAGGAATACAGTTCCTGGCTGCATTTTATGAATTATGTTGTACCTCTGCAAAGTGGTATAGCAGCCAACAGAGGGACCAGTTGAGTAAGTTAAAACTACTGAGGACTCAAGAAAGAAAAATTATAACAGACTAGCAGTATTTCCATTTAATAGATGGAGGGATTTACATGACCGGTCTTTAAAAAAATTTTTATAAAAACAGAAATCCTCCTTATTTATATATATATATATTTTTTTTTTTTTTTGCTTTCGTAAATTTAAGTTTGCTGGTTTTATTCTTGATTTTTCTCTCCACCTTTGTGTAAAAAAGATGTATTTTACAACACATTTTTAACCATGGATTTTGTTACCCATTTGCAGGCTGGCAGAAGTAAAAGAAAAAACAAACCACTTTAAAAAGGTTATTCAGCGACTTGATGTGGATCTGGAGAATTATGAAGGTAATACGACTAGAGTTTTAGCAGCCTGTGCAGAGCTGCATCTGTATTATAACACGTATTGTTATGGACATTAGCTCCTTGCAACTTTTAGGCTTAAGTAAATGTCTGTTATTCACCATTAGAAGATTTTCTGTTTACGGCTGTACACTTTGCCTTTCAGATATGAGAAATGGGGAGTACCCACCTTTAGTGGGCAGTTCATCAAGTTTATATTAAGTAGTAAAAATACCATATAAAATAATAGTACAGCTGTCTGGTTTTCTGTCCCAGTTTTATTTTTAAGACTACTTGAGGAATAGGAGTTTCTCCTGATGGCAGCATTGCAGAACCAGCTCAGCTTTAGAACAGCTTTTATTTATTTGACTTACTACATGATCTGATATACTGTCAGCAAATGTGTAATTAAGGATGTTTAATAATAATGTGTGAAGTGGACAAAATTCAGTACTATTTTTATCTGTCTTTCAAAGTCCTTGAGTTGATCTTTACAAGAGTTTGGAAGTTGCTTAGAAATAGCATTTCCTTAGAAACTTAGCCTCCAGCAGACACCTGCTGTAGTACATTGGGCTAGTTTAGGATGGGATTTGACCTAGCATTGAACATATGGTTCTGATGTAGCAACAGTTGAGTGTAGGCTCTCAGTAGCTATGGAAGATTCTCCTTAAAATGGAAAAGCTTCTTACAATTATAAGGAATCTTGATGAGATAGGAGTTGCATAAATACGTACCTACATTCTGGAAAACTTTTTAACAAGTTATTTAAATTCTGTAGGACAGATGAATTAATAAGTTTGTGTCCTCTTTACTTTGTACCTTTTCTCAGGTAATCAGGCTAAAACTTAGCTGTAAATTTTTCGAAGGTGAACAATATTTCTAAAATTGACCTTATGCAAATGTTTGATACATCTGTTTCTCATCTTTTGCATCACAAAATATCTCATGTTTATCCAGATATTTCATCATTTCTGTGCAAATAATTCATTAAGACTGTCTTACTAGCTATTTCCAGATAATGTCATTGCCAGCTTTACTATTCTGCTTTAATTCTTCCTTTTTGTTTGGCTTGCAACTCTTTTTTTTGTATCTTTGGAGAAATGCAGAAGGTAAGAAGTGAGTTGCTTTTTTGCATTTTGTAATAACTTTTACAGACACAATCATTCACTGCTGGACTGTATGTCTTTATCTCAGGAAAAGATTTCTGTTGAAGAAGAAGTGTTAAAAGCATATGTAGGAGAAAACACATGCTTTCTGTCAACAATCAGGAACAGACAGGATATTCAGAGTATAGTTAACTTGTGGTATGATAGAGGGAATTGTACCTATTGATATAACATAGAGGAGATAAAGAAGTTATTCATAAGGAGTTGCTTTAAGACACAGAAATCCAGACTCCCTGTGTCCTTTTCTCTAGTGACTAGAGAAAGAATCCCAGAGAGCCATTCATACTTCTGCTCTAAATCAGCACTTTGGTGTGTTCTTGAGGTTCCTGTCCTCCCTCCTTCCCACCATTCCCAATCAACTTACTTCAGCCAACTTAAATACTGGCTCAGTATTTAAAATGTTTATTACAGAGCATTCCCAAAACTTCAGCTCTTTAAGTTTCCCCGTTAAATTTAAGGTAAAATAGCCAGTAAAATAATTACAACTAAGGGTTTTTTGAGTGTTTCAGGATAAACATTTCAATGCTAGGAATATTTTTAAGCAGGGAAACCAAAATAAAAGGACCGTTAATAAAAATAACTCTTCTTAGTTTTCACTTAAGAAAATATGAATAAGAGAAAAAATCACTCATTTATATGTTCCATATATTAGCAGTTACCATGAACAAAAATTACCAGAGGGCCAGAGCACCTCTCCTATAAGGAAAGGCTGATAGAGTTGTTCAACCTAAAGAAGACTCCAGGGAGACCGCATTAGTGGCCTTTTGGTATTTAAAAGAGGCCTATAAAAAGATGGGGAGAGACTTTTTAGTAGGGTCTCTTGCAACAGGATGAGGGATGATGGTTTTAAACTAAAAGAAGGGAGATTCAGGCTGGATGTCAGGAAGAAATTCTTTACAATGAGGGTGGTAAAATACTGGCATGGGCTGTTCAGAGAGGTGGTGGATGTGCCATCCCTGGAGACATTCAAGGCCAGGCTAGATGTGGTTCTGGACAACCTGATCTAGTTAAAGATGTCCCTGCTCATTGCAGGGGGATTGGACTAGATGACCTTTGAGGGTGCCAAGCTATCATGTGATTCTGTGATCTGGTAATTGATTAGTCAAAATCAACATTAACTCATAATGGAATAGACTTAACACTTCAGAAATTACATGAGAGGCTAAGACATTGAAGTAATAAAGTTGTATTTTAACAAAAATCTGTAAAAAAAATTTTAAAGGTTGTGGGTTTTATTTATTTTTTTTTCTTTAAATACTTGTCAGATCATGTAGCTATCTGTTTCATTGTTCACAATAACTAGACTGAGTTATTTAGAGAACAGACTGAGTTATTTAGTGTTGCAAAATGAAAGAAAGAGTCCAGCAAGGAACAAAGCCAGAGAGAGTCCAGCAAGGGACAGCTGCAAGGAAGTCGAATCAGAATCACAGCCCCTCTAGGGATCCATGGGTGTTCTTATTGTTTGTATATATGAGATAGAAAGGAAAGCATGGAGTGTGCAAGTAAAAAGACATAGAGAGATTTGCTTGCTCAGTTATATCTATGTCCACTTCATTATTTTTCCTTACATTCTTTAAAGTTACAAGATTATGCTGAAAATATATCAATAACACAAACTCAAAGAACGAAAAATTTAGATCTTTGAAATTTAAATTATTCTTGGAGGAAAAATTGTCTAATCTTCATGAAATTTGTAACATAACAGATCTTGCACTTTAATAATGCATTTTAAGTAAGAGCTATTTGTTGTCAGTATTTTGGTGCCCATATACACAAAAACATTTTTTATCTTTTCTTGAAATTTGCCTGACATCAGAAAAATCTTGTTCCTTTGTTCAAACCAAGTATTTATCCCACTTTTATTTAAAAAACTGCATTGAGAATGATTTATTAATTTATTTTTCTTAATATAAAAATGTGTATGACATAGTCAGTTGAAGTGATTACATTAAATGACATGGTGTGAGTCCTGTAGTTTCTAGGCATGTAGAACCCAAATTTTTAAAAATGACATTTTGCCTTCCTAAGGGAATCCAGGACTGAGAAAATAGCTTTAAATCCATGTTACATCCCTTTCAGGAGAAGAAAATTGGAGATACAAAGAGCTGAAGAAGAGAGAAGAAAACATGGACAGTAAGTTGTCTAATATTCTTTAATTCCAGTAAAATACAGTAAAATACGAGTTTCCTTGTATTAATTTAGAGCTGGAAAGAGCCAGTGCCCTGATCTTTGCATAAAATTTCTGTGATTTGTCTCAAGACAAGATAATTGCTATCTTAGGACTTATAGGACAGCTGCAGATATTTGGAGCATTGTTCAAGGCTTTTCATCAGACATTAAAGGTCTTAGGAATACAGCTTTATTGTATGAAAACAAGGCTGAAATGAATTTTTATATTAATTTAAATAAAAGACACATGCAGCCAGCTGTTCAGGTCTGATTAAAAGCAGAAGTTAAAAATGGAAAAGCATAGACATCATATAATTCTGTAAAATTAAGACTTCTTATATCTGTTTGTTCAAAATAAATGCTACTAAAGCTTTCTTCCACCAGACAAACAAGGTCAGTCAGACAGCTGTGATGAAATGGAGAGTTGCTTGCAGAAAAACAATGAAATGAGGTATAAGTATGAACCTTGCTTGATGTTTCTAAATAAATTCAAAGCAGGTTTGGAAAAAAACAAACCAAACACTAAAACAAGCAATTAAAAAGGTCCAAAATTCCAAAGGAGAAAAACACTAGTCAAGTCATACAAGTACGATTCTTAGGTCTTAATTCCACTCAGGCTCAGTTTTAGAGAATTACATATTTGTGGACATAAAGTATTTTAGTTTTGTTCTCATTTCATTTTGAGTATGTGAAAATGCTTTTCTTTCATGAAGGCACTTTTATTTCACTCCTCTGCCTTACGTACCTGCATGTTTTGGAATATTCAATATCCTCGTTGTCTACCACTTCCTTTGAAGTAAATAAATAGGTTTGTCAAGATAGTGCAGTCAACTTATTTAAGACCTGTTTGCTAAGATGGATCAAGTCCATGGCATCATCTGTTATGTAAAAAGAAGTGGCTCAGGCCCCCACAAGAGACAGATATCAATGAAGTCTTTGCTCACCACTAGAGCACTAAATAGTTAAATGTTATTGAAAGTTTTGAGGTAGGTTGTTTGAATGATACCCTACTGCCTACATAATTATTTAAACAACAAGAGCTCAAATGTTTTAAACACAAAATATTAAACAAAAATTTCAGTACTATTACTTCTTACTACCTTGCCCTTAGTTCTGTTGTGCTGAGATATTTTCTTAGTGTAGAAGATTCCTGTCTATTTCACAACAACAGATGGTATGAAATACCCAGTAAGTGCCCTTTGATAAATGAGCTCTTTTTGGAGCTGACACTGTTGTCCCACTTGTTAAAGTATAGTTGTCCTGTTTTTAAGATCAAAGAAGACAAATTCATTCTGAAAGAAAAGAACATCACAGAGAGAAAATAGCTTCATTTATAGCCTGGGTACTGGATTAAAACAGGCTTGGCAATGGCCTTATTTAGCACTTGGGAAGTAACTAGCCTCTTTCAATTGCAAGCTTTTACTCTTTGGTTTTAACTCTGTTCCTGGTTACTAGTTCACAGCAGTGTTGGGAAAAGGTATACCTTTTTACGTTTTTGACAAGTACTGTTCTCTACAGCTACTAGTCAGCATCAGCTGGACCAAAGCTTTATTTCAACTTTCTGAGCCAACCAGATCTGCATCAAAACTGGTCATTTTTAGTAATCAGCTGTTCACATCACAAGTGTTTTCTAATGCAATGCATTGGACTTCTAAGAATTCCTAGTATCTTTAATCCTGAAATCTCTGCCTCAGAGATAGTCTTTGTAGTGTCTTAGTATTGTCCGCTGGCTCCAATAATGCAAATTTTCGACTTTACAAGTTTTAGAAGCTGTACTCTGTGAAGCATCACTGTTAACTCTTTCATGGGTAGCATTGCGGATGGTGTCACATATTGCAGTAGCTTTCTTATCCAGGAATGTTTTATTAGTAAGGAATTTTAAAATCGGATATTTATTAAAACCCTTGGATGCTCTGAAATCCAGAATTCTCTAGTCAGTCTTCATCCCTTCAGGATTTGTGAGTATTTCTATTAAGTAGATCCTCTTATCATCTTTCTGCATTCTTGAATTTGCTATTATCTAATCCTTCTTGCTCAAACAAGCACTTCTTCTCTTTTTCATCTGGGTAGAAAGTTTGCAAACTCTTATATTTGCTGAGTGCTTCTGTGTATGTAAAACTGTGGTTTAGGAAGAGACCCAGGAGAGGAGGGATGATCATAACTTATAGCCCTGGATGGCATCATGATAGACCTATGACTTTCATGTGTTGTGTCCAGCACCCTTTTTTCAATATGCCTGTCATCAGAAATACTTTGTAGTATGCTTGGGACACACATACATTTGGTGTACCACCATTAAAAGTGTCTTACCAGATTCAGTTAAACACTTACTAGAATGAACATAAATTAGAGATGTAGCAAAGGGACATCATACATAAAGAAAAAGATACCAGGTGAATATCGCTCTCGGGTCCTTAGCAGTTTTGGCATTTAGTCCACCCCATTAGACATAATCACGTCCCTAGTGAGGTACCTATTCCCTTTATGTAGTAACCCATTTTGATAGCCCTCAGAAGAATTAAGACTGACAGCTTCTGGGACAAGCATTCAAAAAGCTGTCAGAAATTATCATCATGAAACTCGTTATGCATTGGGTGGCAACCCTCACCTAAACAGTATCCAAGACGGTGGTTACATCATATTGTTAATCTGTCAAATATGCATCTCTGAAAAAATCGTCCTCTTTTTCATTGTAACCCATAAGTTGATGTATTTCAAGGACTCTATCACCTGTGTCTTAAATAAATAATTTATCTTAAAGTAACCTGTCTGAAACTGTACAGCTCACAAAGTTTTGGCTGGAAACTACAAGGGCTTGTGCTATACCCACACAAGCAGCAGCTTTCTTTATTGTGTTTGTTGATCTCTAGATTTTTTTGAGACTTTTGAAGAGGTGAAGAATCAGGAACTGGAACGAAAAGCCCAAATAGAAGCCAACATTGTTGCACTCCTGGAGCACTCAAGCAGGGTAAGTGTATTTTTCTCCTCCTGTGGTAAGCTAGGAATTTAAAAGGACAGAACAGGAGAATCTTTGGTTAAGGAAGGGTGATGGTTTTTATAGATTAGCCATCCAATATCTGCATCACAATCTCTTAGGAGAATTAAACACTAAAATACGTACAGCTGTAGTTAAATAAACAAAGCAAATCCACAGAAAACAAAACCAAGACATACTTGATAAATTTAACTTTATTTCTGGAAAGAGACTTTTGTATATTGATAACACTTGCCACCAGAGTAAAAGAAATGTGTGCATAATTGCTGTAACTCATCATCACTGCTATAATGAGCATTATTCCATACATTCCAAACATTTCAGAATACTGCAAATAAAATACTGCAATATTTTGTTTATCTGAGGTCTGCAAATATCAGTTCAAGGGTAGTGTCACTACTGTTAAGTAACTGGCAATATTCCAATACCCTGCTGTGTAATATTTAATGTAAACTCTTTAGAAATTGTTCCCATTTGCAGTCTGCTGGTTTTTTTTTTTGCACCTTCAAAACGTTTGTTCTTGAAACAGTTTTAATTGCCATGGATTTTTTCTTTGTCTTACAGAAATCTTTCATCTGAGTAATAGTTTGATTATATAACCACTTCATTGTCTTCTAAAACTTTTTCAGTATGGTATTCCATATGTATATTTTATATTTTATAAATATATATTTATATATATATATTTGATATATTTATGTATGTATATTTTATATTTTAGGCAATGACAGTTTTGTAGGGATTAATAATGGCAACATAGTATACCTTTGTTGCATTTTTATGGCATATACTTGCTGAATTTTTGTTTTATCTTCACTGTCCTGTCAGTACATCTGTTATCAAAAGTTGGCAGAATGGTTCATATTTAAGTCACTTCAGAGTATTTCCAGTCTTTTCAGTCTTTGCAGAAGAAAAGCCACATAACAATGTACAGAGACAGGAGAGTTTTTTACTAGTCCAGTTACTATTTGTTGTTTCAAAGATACATCATATTCTTATTATTTTTATTGGTAACACACAGAATGTGAATCGTATGAAACAAATTTCATCTGTTACCAACCAAGAACTGAAGATTATGCAGGAAGACCTCACCTTTAAATCAAATGAAATGCAGAAATCACAGAGCACTGCTAAGAATCTGGTTACAGGTGAGATCTTCAATGAATTTTCAAATTAATTCCTTAAAAAATTAATATTACCTGAGTTGCTATATTAGTAATAAGTACAAGATCAGTGATCTCCAAATATCAAAATACAGTGGCAAGTGAATAAATTTAAACTCTTGTGGGGAACAAGTTCTTTGTATTTCTTAGGAGCATTTAGCTTACTATTCTGATGCTTCTTTGCACAGATACACATTAAACACATTTTAATAAAGTTCTTTGATCTGAAATTTTGACTTTATTAATATTCACCTTGAATATAAGCAGTGTTCATTGTCTTAAAATAGTGTTTAATAAATTGAAGTAGAGACTTTCCTCAGTTATCTAACTATGTATTATTCGTAAATGTAGTTCTCACAATCACTTAGTTATGGTTTTGTGTTTTTCTAAAAGCGAATGTACCATGAAAGAATAATTTGCAATAGTGAATAGCTCTCAAATTATCAGGCTTTGATTTTGCAAAGTGGATATTAAGTTTTACTTCATTTTGGAACTACTGAAGTAAGTAAGTATAAGATTAATCTGCGGAATCTTGCCTGTAATTTAAAAAAATCTACAGTATTGTTCTTTCATTTCCATGGCAAGTGTCTATTTAGTTCTTTTTTTCATTGTTTACAGTGGAATTGTTCTCATAATTGTAAGCCTTTGCCAGTATCATTATTGGTTCAGCAAGCCTTTCCTTGTTTGGCTAAAAAGAAGGGGCAGGAATTAAGAACTGTAAATCATTTTGATAGACAGCCATTACAGGCTCTACTTGGTAGTAATTTTCAATTAGGAGCCTGTGTTTTAACTTCAAAGTAGTTATGTGCAAGTAAGTTGTTATACACAAAGTGTTACAGACACAGATTGTTCTGTTGTGTGTTTTAACATGTAGTGTTACTCCTTTTGCCATTATAGCATAGTTTAAAAACTGGGCCATATATTGCAAGTTCAAATCTGACTTTTTATTATTCATTTTAAGCATTGTTTCTTATTACTCTACAACATAAGCATCTTCTGGAAGCACATAGCGCTATAGAGACACATTGAAAGGAAGTTACAATGCATAATTTTCAGTAGGTCATTTATATGACTCATAAGTAAACTCCTGAAAACAAGGAGTCACAAATACTGTATTAAGCAATATAAGATTTTTGAAAAAATACAGTTTGCACAGTTTATAACCCTTGAATTATAGCACAGGCATCTTCAGGATTCTTTTGTTGTGTTTAAACAAATTATATTGCTGTAAAAATGTCTACCAGCAGAACCCTTAAGGAAAAAAAAAGAAAAGGAAACCATGAAGAGTAAACAAAAGTGCTGATGACATAGTTCCCCAAAAACATTTCCCTGGGTCACTGTAGTTTGGTCTGGGAGTTTGCTACTGTGTATATACTGCTTGCTAGACTCTGCAGCTTCATGGCCTATCAGAAGGAACTGGTCTGCATCCTCTTCCTGTCTCTTCCCCTGGAGAAGTTTTGAGATTTTTTAGTTTTGATTTTTTTTCATGTAGGCTGTTGATGGATAAGGATAAAATTCACTCCTTCCAGTTTCTTCCCTTTTCATCAGAAAACATGAATGGATAGGAATAGCCCACTGCTGTCTCAACATAGTTTTTACCAGTATATAGATAGAACAGTCATAATCCTTTCTGGCATTTTGCCATTTATATTGTTGTGACTCTTCACATGTAAAAAAAGGTCCCAATTAGTCAACTATATATAATTTTAAAATAAAAGGTAAATATTTTGGAACAGCTATATGAAGAGTGGAAATACCTAAGTGGAAATGCCTAAGTAAATGCATAGGAAAATCAAAAGTTGTTTTCTGCTGTTTCTCTACAATTTGAATTATTTTTATTTTATATATTTTTTTTACTGGTTTTAATGTTAAATTCTTGACTTATTAAGGTCCTTAAGCATTTATCTGTCTTTAAAACCACAGTGGCAGAAACAAAATAAGGAACAAAAGAAGCAGAGCTGTTGTCTGTTCAGTTCTGTTTTAGGATCTGACACTGACAATAGCAGGAACTTCGAAGTGAAACTATAGGTAGTTACAAAATATTGTAGACACAGGGAAGGTGTTTTCTTAAGTTCTTTAAGGTGGATTCATACTCAGCACAAAATTTTGACTTTTTTTTTTGTTATTTTGAGGTTCCCCAAGAAATCATCAAAGCACTCTGTAATAAGCCAGAAATGTTAATTAAAGCAAATATTTCCCTCTAAAAAAAAATTACATGGCATAAATACATAAGAGAAAAGTATCAAAATCTTGCTATGACAGGGTTTTGATCACATGAGATTTTCCAAAATGATTTTACTAAGGAAACCATACCCACAGTTTTTGGAAAAATGAACTTGCCCACCTATTACATATGCATATCCACTCTCTGCTGCCATAAAGATCTGTACTGCCTTGGTAAAGTTGGAGGAAAAAAGTCCTACCATTTTTGCAGGAGATGAGCACAAACCTACATCTGTGAGCAAAATATGCAGTCTGTGCTGATAGAAGTTCCTTTGTGGTGTCCCATCCCTCCCAGTAGCCCACTTTGCCTAAAATTTTAGAATATAGGAAAACCCCTGCATTATTTGTGTCATTCTTCTGAGTTAGACACTGCTCTGAAGCATAAGGTTATGTAGCCATGTGTTTAAGTGTTCTGGAAAATGAAGAAAAGACAATGACAAGGCTACAGGCCAGAAAACCAGTCTAGCCACATCTCATTCTTCCACACTCAGGGTGAGTAACTTGTCCTCAAAACTGGATAAAATAGATCAAAGCATATTTTTTTGCTTTGTCTATCTTTGTTGTGTCCTCTCTTGAGCATCTCATGACTGAACAGTTTCAGTATTTCCATCTCTCTTCATTTAAGCATCCATATTTCTAACTCCTTTAATTATCTCTATCTCTTTTGTTTGTTTTTAATGGATTGTCAGAAGTAAATGCTGTATATTGTCACACATGCTCATTTTATAAGCTATGACAGTACTTGTTCTGTGGATATATGAGAGTGTTTTCTTGTACAGAGTGAATGCTTAAAGCAAATTTACTGTCATAGAACTGTCTTATGATAAACAAGCAAAATGAATAAACCCAACATAAGTAACAAATAAATAAATAAATTTGTCTGTGTTATTGCAGTCAGCTTTTCATAAGGTATCACCACTGCTTAAGTATCACCACCATTCACAGCCTTGTTGCTGTAAACAACATTAGAAATACCACACTGAGGTGCAGAAAATCACATTTTCAATACACTTCACTTACAGAGTGTAATACACTAATTGTAATACAGGAGTCTGATTTACAGGATGATTTTGAATATCAGTTTTTTTCCTTTCACTCACATTAACACTCCCATGCATATCAAAATCAGAAAGATAAGCAGAGGCTGTTTCTGTTGCTTAGATATAGAATAAACCTCTGTATAGTAGACAATGTATCATGAAATAAAATGCCATGTTAATTGATTGTGTACTTGTGATCTAGAAAGCCAAAAACTGCAGATGGACCTACAGAAGATGGAACTCTTGGAGGGCAAGATGGTTGATGAACTAGCTTCTCTTCAAGACAAAATAGAACAAACAAAAATGGATTTGAAGGTCTATAATAATTTGCCAGCTCTGAAAGCATCAGGAGAAGGGAAGAAACAGGTAATGAAAAGAATTAATCCTTTCATGCACAGACTTTATGTGCTTTTAAGCACCTAAGGGAGGGGAATACAGGGCTATGACTGGGGATCCTAACTGACAGCTGAAAATGGGGCTTGCACTCCAGGGCAGATGAATCCAGATGCTTTTCTGCTTATATATGTGACTAGGCACTTGTAGTAGGCTATCAACTGGATACCATTTGAGAATTTCTTTCCCCATAGTGATTCATATAAACTTTTTTGCTGTCACTAATGTCTACCCATAAGTTGAACTTAGCAATCATGTAATCAAGACACTAAAGAAAAATTATTCTGCATGTATTTATTCTAAGACAAACTCCATCTAACGCACTTCCTGCTTTGCATGTGATAAGTTTCCTACAAATTCTTAGCATTAGCATTCCCACTAGTGCTGCTAGCCTCCAACTTGGTCATAGCCATTGAATAATGTTTTTAGGATAGAGCATGCATGCTAGAGAAAGGCATTATGCGTTCTTTAAGCTCATGATTGTGTTCTGAAAGGAAGAAACAGTAGCATCTTGAAAGCTAAATTAGAATCATTTGTCTGTAAGCCAAAGGAAATCAACTCATCCATTAACTGGTTTGTGTTGTTTTCTTTTTTTTCCCAACTAGAGACTCCAGGATGACAAAGAAAAATTAACAAAACGTACCCATGCTTTCAAGAAAATAATGGAACACTTGAATACAGAGTATGAGACAGTAAAGAGAGAGCTGCAAGAGAATGAGACACATTCTCAGGTATAGATCAAGCTACATAGTCTCTTCAGTTGTTTCCATTGTAGTTTCAGTTTCCTCATGCACATGAAGTATTGTATTGACAGAATCCAGTTATCCCTTCTCAGGAAGTTTTCAAAGTTATGTGCTGTAAATGTGTATCCCTGTTTTCTGTTTTCAAACAGAAGTTAATATCTTGCCAATAAATTGCTCATAAGCTTTGGATTTCAAAGTCACTAGCAGAGGTCTCTGTGATCTTAAAAATTGGGTGAATCTTTAACTGTATGTATTAATCTTGCTCAGAATTCTTCCCGTTTTACCTTTCCTTTACTTGAGGAGTTTTGAGGACCATCTTAAGAAATTATAAGAAAAAAGAGTCACTGGTAGTCAGATAAGATCCCTTTTGCTTTTAAAGTTATGTCAGTAAGTTTTTTCTTGCAACTTCTACTGTTAATTCCATTTCAGTTTTCCCAATCCTTCGGCTCCTTGCAAGAACACTGAATTTTTAGGTTTTGATCAGACTTCTTAAACCCAAGGAGCTTTGGTATATGACTGTATTTACTTTTATATTTCCAAAATGAGTCAGGAAAGATGATGTTTATAACTCTTGTGCACCTCTTTTTCTTCCATTATAAACACCCAAAAATCACTGTCATTTCGGCAACAAAGCTTTAATTGCATATAGGTTTGAATGCATAGAAAGAAAATGGACAACATCAAAATAAGCTGAAAAAATGGAAATTATTTCCTCTGTATTTCACAGATTTTAATTGTTCCAGGATGTTGAAATGTTTGTCTTTAGAACTGGGTTTTTTTCTGATTCTGTTAAAAGCTGAAGGTGATATCTGTACATGCTTAAGTTAGCTTTCTTCTGGAGTGAATTTTATGGAGCAGATGAGAGGACATAGCTCTAAATGAGGAGGTACATCTATAGATTCGTAGCATATGATTATTGTGGGCTAACTCTAAGGTGATGATATAAATCCCCAAAGCTACATGCCAAAGTCTTCAAGACTTAAGTTATTGTTTATGTTTTATGCCAAAATCAGATTCTTATTCCTAGAGGTTAAGCAAACCAGACCTGGATACCCAGCCAGTGTTATGATATACATAATGATGCAAAAAGGTTCTATAAAATAGCATTATAGTGTACAACATTTCTTTAGTTCATTAAGGTGTGGCAGTTGTTTCAATGGGTACAAAAAGGATTTGTTTCTTTGCATTTTATGTCATCAGTGCAAAAGTCATGAGGGTAAATAAATATAAAATGGCTGACTAGTTTACACACATCAAGCATTTTGAAGTACAAATAGCATTTACATCTCTTAAGGGTTCAGGCAATTTTGTAAGCAGTTGACTGTATGAGCTGTGGCCTTCAAGGAGTTACTACGAAAATGCACTGAATATATCCTTTGATATATATCAGATGGGCAACTATACTGGCTGTATTGCATGTAGCAGTGCCTACAAAGACAGCAACAAATACTATATTTGATCAGAAATAACATATCTTGGAAATAAATGACTGGCATGTTTGCAGTGAATCAATACACTAGATAACTTATTCTTCACTGATTTTTGTGTAATATAGAGATTATTTTTATATCAACTTCTAGCTTAAAAATAAGCTTTTAAGTAAAATCTTACAATATTTTATTCATTACCTTAGTTTCCACTAAAAGTTTAGTCTCAGAATGATTTTCAGGTTTTGCATTTAAAAATAACATCTGCATATCTTGAAATGCAGAACCTTGAACAGTAGCATCAGAAAAACAAATATAAAATTGTATTGTAAGGAAGCAGCCATCGATATAATGTCCACATTAGTTTCCTGTTGATGCTGAAAGTATTGAAGAAGTGCCAGCACTTAACCCACACTCCTACAATCTTCTTGCTGCAGCTCTGTTCTTATCACAGCTTCTGGCATTGGACAGGAAACTAAACCATGGAAGTAAGGAAGTTTCTTCTGTATAGCTGAAAGTCCAAGACAGTGTCAGGAAATATTGTATCTTTGGTGATTTTAGATCTTACTGATTTTAAAAAGAGATCATTTAAATGATATGAACTATAATGAGGATTAGTATCTCTATGCAGTGTTTACCTTTTGTACTTCTGACTTGCTTACACATTTCCCTATACGACAAGTCTTGAATTCTCAGCTTTTTCTTCCACCTACCACTGCAGTTAAATGCACTGCTTTTATATAAATAGAAGCATGAAGTGCTAAATTATACATAGGTTAATCATTGGCAGTTTTTAAACAATTTTGCTGTTGTTTGTCATTTCTGGTTTTTTGTTGTTTTTTTTTTTGTGAAACAGCTTTGATCTTATCAAGTGATAGGGTACAGGGTATTCGTATAAAGCATGTTTGTGATAATAACAGTTTTCATTTTTAGCTCTTTTTGTGTTTTCAGCTTATGAATTTGGAGAGGAAGTGGCAGCACCATGAGCAAAATAACTTTATGATGAAGGAATGTATCCTTTTCTATAAGAAATACAGTAAAATTCATGCAGTGTATTAATTGAGGAAGAAGTCTGTTTCCTCCAGCAGAATAAGACAGGATGGAATGGGCAGCAGATGACATGGGAGGAGGGGAAAGGAGATGCCTTGAAAATGTCTGTTTAGATGATAGATATTATATATAGCAAAACTTTCGTGTGTTATCTGAAACAATTTTATGTGGTTCTAAAGCAGGAGATTGGTCTTGCAGTCCAGAGTTTTCCTTTTGGATCAGTCTTGCATTAACTTTCATACAAATATCATCCTATCATCTGCCCAGTCTTATCCAAAATCGTGCAGCAAGTGTAGCATTGTTGGAAAATCTGTGTAGTATGGTGACTTTACATGGTAATTTGCAATCTTATAATACCATGATATCAGTGATGAAAAAGTAAGCAAAAAAAATCCTGAGCATTTACTCTATTTATTATCAAATAAAAGAGGAATTGCATATTAGAGGGGAAAATTAGACAAATATTGTAAGATATGACAAAAGGTGCCTTTGCTGCAAAATGGACTGGGATGGGGGAAGTGCATTGTAGCTTTCTCATCATGCATCGCTTATTGAAAAGTTGCATTCCATTAATCACAGAATCATAGAAGAGTTTGGGTTTGAAGGGACCTTAAAAAAAATCTAATTCCAATGCCCTTCCTTCCACTAGACCAACCTTCTGCTAGGTTGCTCAAAGCCCTGTCCAGCCTGGCCTTGAACACTTCCAGTGGTGAGGTATATAAGACCTTCCAAACCATCAGCAAAAGCTTGTGTTTCATAGGGTAGTTTCTGAAATTAGCGAAAGCTCTGAAGTTTTTTTAGTTAGAATTGATGGTTCTCATCTTGTATTATTCTCTGTAGTTATTGAAGAGATCTGAGTAGTGTATAGTTACACTTTTATATTTTAGGGACTTCAAATTCACTGCAATACATTGACTTCTTTAAAATGATTCAGGTAACAAGAAATATATAATCTCAAAAATGCATATAACCCACAGTTATATGATTATTACAGTATACATATAGTTGGTGAAAGTAACAGCAAAAAATAGACCACAGCATCGAGTGTTGTGTGTTGAACAGTGTACGTCACCACATGTCTCAGCAAATGGCACAAGAATATATTTCAGGCAACTCTGTATCAGCCTGGCTATCAGGGAAATAACAATAATAATACAGGATATGCATGCAGTATTATCTTTTTCATATACCAAATACCCCATTTCTCATATCTGATAAGTGCTGTGATTCTTAGAAAAAATCTTGGACAATGTAAGGTAATTAGATCCCACCTCCTCTATGAAGAAGGCTCTACAGGAATATCTTTCTAAGGCAAGAATCTTAGATCCTATTTTTTTTCTAACACAAAAAACTAAAACAAACCAAGAAAAAAAATTATTTTAAAAGCAGCTCCTTACTTGCTACAGTCTATTGCCTATCCAAATGTGAAACCCTTTGCAGAGTTTTACATCTGCTTGTTCTAGTCCTGCTTTCTTGGACTGGGACTTTTATAGCCAGAGTTCTAGAGTGCCAAACTGAATGTATGGCTGTAAATAGCTGAGTGACTTTGCCCTGTGGAGAAGGACTTGGAGGTGTTGGTCAATGAGAAAATGAACATGAGCCAGCTTCAATGTGCGCTTGCAGCCCAGAAAGCCAACCGTATCCTGGGCTGCATCAAAAGGAGCA